>RJWH01004961.1:0-89910 GCA_004363575.1 Solenodon paradoxus | reverse complement strand
GCAGGTATGGAGAAGAAGGCGGCAGAGAGGATGCTCTGGGCTGTCTGGGCCCCACTCCTGAGGGCCCGGAGGGTTTTGGCTGAGCCCAGGACAAGCTTCCTGGAGGATGTGGAACAAGCCTGGGGACTAAGTTGTCTGCCAGACTGGGAGGCAGGAAATGGTTGCAGTAAGTTAGCACCTGGCTGCTTTAGGACAGACAGTTGGGCCGAGGAGGAGAGCAGGATGGGGGGTATATACCCTGAGCTGAAAAATGTGACAGGGTCCTGAGGCTGCGAGGAGAGGGGAGGGGAACTCTCATGACAGAGAGGATGACTCAGGTGATGAAGGTCAGATGCTCTGTAATTATGTTTGCCCTGTCACCTTGACATGTTTCTCTGACAGATAGGTTGTCTTGGTAAAAACCCAAATTCGGGTAATACCCCTACTTCAATCTCCTAGGTAGTTAAGAGAGTGGTAGAACTTTCTCCTGAGAACTTGATGAACCTCAGCTCAAAAGAATCCACATGCAAAGTGACACGTCTTGAGGAGGACTGTCCATGGTCTGCTGTGCCTCGGGAATGCTGATCATGCTGGTCCCCACTTGGCCAGGCTCCTGTGTCATACTCAGCCAGTCTAGGCTCAGCCTGCGGGGGACATTCAGTGACCGGCCCACAAAATGGACCAGCCCATAAAATGGGCCACCCCTGTGGGGTGGTCAGGTGTGACCTGGGGGCACTAGAGCGCTTCTACAGGAGCCCCTGGGACTCTTGCACAGGACTGACAGCCTGGGGACTGGCAGTGTGACAGCACCCCAGGCTCCCACCAGGTCACATTAGCTACTGGCCCAGGCTGCTCTTCAGAGTGTGCCTCCCGCCTGAGTGTGGTCACAGGTGCAGGGGAAGCCTCTCTTGAAGACAAAAAGAACACTGAAGACGCTGTGGGGGACAACATTTGAGATGGTGCAAGATGAAAGGCGCTGTGTAAAGGCAGCACATTATCTCGTCAGAAAAAACATGTAAATGAGTAAACATTTTTTGAAAGCCACCTGATTTCCATCTCTGAACCACACTCACATGGGCCAGCAAAGTGCAAATAGCTCTGGTTCTTAGAATCTCCGGCTTTTCCTTTGCTTGTGAGTTTGTTTTTCAGTAAGTCTTCCCCCAAATGGCAGTCTTCTCTCCTCTTTCAGTAAAAAGACAATTGTAATTAATTTGATCATTGTAATAGATTCATACATTGTATTTCAAAGTTTTCAGGTGCAGCATCTAGGGATAAAAAAAGCGAAGGAAGCTGGGAGTTCTCTGCAGCAATCAAGGATGGCACCCTCCCAGCCCCCAGAGGTGAGGCTAATGCGACGAGAGTCCAGGGCAGCATCCTGAGCAGATTCATAGCCACCGGTGTTGTCTGGCTCAGACAGTGACATGAGACACTCTCAAGAGGTCTGACCACTTAGAGAGCTATTTTTCCTAAGCCGTTGTCAGACCACACCCCCCAGTTGGGTCTGGGGGAAATACTGCTGCTGGGAAGGGATTGTTGGCCTTGAGAGGGAAAAGATTTCAGAGCTCAGAGGTGATCGTGATGAGTATCTTAGTGCTCATGGCTGACTGATAAATGGAACCGCTATTATCCCCAACACATTGCCTTTTCTCCCCATGGTTGGCTCTTTGACTTTCTCACAATCAATGTCCAGAGCTGCGGGCGACCTTCTCAGAATTGGTCCACCTCCACAGTTTGGGACCTGCTCTCCGGGTGAGTGTCATGCCTTGGGTCGCACAGGTGAGGGCAGGATGAGGACCAGACACTGGTCAGAAGAGTTTGCACACACCTCCTCATTTCTACAGCTGCTCACCCCGCAGCTGCTGGGGGGCCGGGGTGGGGGTGGCGGTCTGGCCTCGCACCCATGCTCAGTCGTGTGTAAATGTAGACCAGATGAAAGACAGCAAAGGAAGTGTGGCAAGTGGGCCCAGGCCTCCCATGTGTCCTGAGGCATGGAGTCGGTCTAGAAAGAATTCAAGGGGACACTCGATGACAGCACGTGGAAAGTTTATTAGAAAAAGCACAGAGACAAGAGGTGTCTGTGGGCAGTGAAACTACTCACTGAACTCAGGGAGGGTCTTACATACCCAGGGAATGGACGTCTCCACTTACTCAGCTGACTTTGTTATGTCACGGTTACTAGGGGACCGTTAAATACCCTCACATTTTAAAATCTACTTCTCGCTGTTTAAGAGCTGACATTCTGTGGGTCTGCACATCTGGGGCTGCTTTTATCATCCCTCGCCAGTTGTTCCCCCTTGTCTTAGGCATGTGGCGAGGATGGTTTGTTTGAACGTTTCTTTTCTCTGCTTGCTTTCTTATTCATGAGCCCTGTTCTTCGGCCCCTTCCTGGTTGCCTTCTGCAGTGAGGAGTGAACTAAAGCATCCTATCACCCTCCTGCAGTGAAGAGTCAGTGTGTCCTGTCCCCTCTCTTTCTTTCTGTGTTTATTATTTAGGTTGTTTCCTTATTCCATTTGCTGTCCCTCATCAAAAGGAAAAGCTCTTATCAGTCGATGTGAATCTCAGCAAACAGGTAAGCAAAGAATTTAGGCAGGCAGAGCCAGGAGGTTGCAGGAGAGCCCAAGTTCAGGCGCTGTTTACTGGATGAGCGCACCTTTCCTCCCGCAGTAACCATGACCCCTCCAAATCTGCTCTTCTTTAAAGAGAGACCCCAAAATATTTTTGTGAGAGCCTTCACCAAGATGATGTTTTTGAAGGGCACGTTCACAAAAGCTAGACACATATGTAAATACAAGGTATTATTAAACTTTTGCAAACACCTAAGGCAGAAGTAATAGTTCAGATCTGCCAAAGACAATCCCCTATCAGAAGCAGACAAGACAAGATTGTTCTGGGTCAGAAAATCCTCCAGCCACGGCACTATTGCAAATATGTTCCTATTACTATTCTCACTGTCACTGTTACTATTATGTGGGAGGGACTGCCACACGGAATGTAAAATGGTTTGAGTCTTAAGAAGGCCCTGTGCTGCATGTTGGATAAATGCGTGGTCTTGAAGCATGGTGACTGGAGCGAGCCTGGCAGTGTGGTCTTCTGTTTTCTTTAACATCCCTGAAGAGCTGCGTCAGCGTCGCTCTTCTGAGGAGCACTGGCGGCCTCTGGTGGACACTAATGAGCGGGACACCAGGGTGCCGCAGAGGCGCGATGATAGCTGAAGGCCACTAGGGGCGCTGCAGAGGGACACAGCCGGTGGAGCCAAGTGAGGGGCGCCCAGCGCTTTGGGCACATATTAGAAATAGTTTTCTTTTGGCCACTTTTGAATAGGATCCAGAAGTTTTATAAATACAGGAAAACCTTACTGATTCAGTTTTCTTTAACACATGCAATAATGTTCGGACTTTTAGTAATGAACTTAATGTAGTACATACAGATGTGGATTTACAGTGATGCCCCCCTAAACTCTATAAGATTACTTCAATAAAATGAAAATATTTTTTAACTGGGAGAAACACCCCTGCTCCATCCCACACACGCAGGCAAAAACCCTATCATCAAGACACAGCTTCTCTTTGTACCAGAGTGGATTTTGTTTACCAAAATCTTTTGCCAAACAAATTAAACCTACAGCTCCTTCACCCTCTCTCCATTCCTAAAGTCCACGAAGGCCTTGAGAGGGAATTTGGAGGAAGCAGGTGGAGAGGGGAGAAAGGGCAAGGAGGGTCAGGAAGTCCCATGTCCTCCCTGCCTGCTTTTCCGACATGCAATGACCTGAATATCCAGGGTCCACTCTGGTCACTGCGGGAGCAGGGTGCACGGGAGGTCATCACAAAGAGGATCCAGCTGTGTGTCTCTCCAGAAGGACAGGGGCCTTCTGAGATGCAGGCAGAGCAGCGGACCCTCTGCAGGCTGAACCCACTGGCAGCACTCAGGGGAGTGTCTCTTTGGGGAAGGCCACCAATTAGCAGGTCTGGTCTGTCTCTGACTCAGAGAAGCTGCTGGTAGCCATGAAGTTTCCCCCTTGCTCTGTTCACTTGGTTCTGACAAGAAAGGGTAACTTTCTTACATTTCTTTGTTTTTTCTTTTATAATTGTTTTTTTAATGGATACGCGCAGGCAGGAATGAAGGTGAGTAGGCAGACTAGAAGAAAGAGGGGGAAGAAGCACTTTATTTTATTTGGTTGTTCATTTTGGTTGTTTCCCTGATCCTGGGTCTCGAACTTGGGTCCTTGGGATGTATGTGGACGATGTCTTGTGACTGCTAGGCCACCAGGGCCTGCCAGGGAATGCCTTTCTAAACAACTTCCCGGTAGTCTGAATCCAGGAAACTGACCCTATGTAAGGACTTCATTTAGTAACCTACCCTCTACCTCCTGCCTTTTCGCAGTTCCCTCCCTGAACCTCCAGGGAACGCTCCATCTTTTCTTGCACGATGGGCCTTAATGGCCCAGAAAACTACAACTCAAACCTATGGTTTCCAAAATTAATTTCTTCCCCTCTGATGAAGAGGAAAGGCTGCTAGGCCGCTGGGATGTGCCCTCTTTCTTTTCTTTCTGCCTAGGTCACAGCCTGCAGGCGAGGGAACATATGTCCATCCCTTCTGCTGTTTGAGTGGGCTGGATCTGGAAGCATCCGGGAAAAGAAATAAAACAACCCAGGAGATTTCTAAATTAAACTAGGTTGAAATTTATACTATGCCATACTATTAACAATTAAAAAACCTTTCATTTATTGAGTATCTACTCTACACCAGGCACTTTCAATTCAATATTTCTAACACTGACAGCAGTCTTAACAAGAGTTAAGTTGTATTTTTTGTGTTTTCTATGACAAATCTGAGATTTAGAGAGATTTAGTGATCTGCCAAAAGTCACGTGGTTGTAGAGATTGGTGGAAACAGGCAGTTGATGCTGTAGTGACAAATAGCCCCATATTCTAGTGGCTTATTTTATGACAGTAAAGGTTTATTTCTCATAAACATTTCAAGACCATCACTCTCCTTTGCATCTTTCTTACTCTGAGGTGTAGATTGGAGGGGTCACCAGATCATTGGGTCAATGGCCAGAGAGCTAGGAGGATCTCCGCCAGCAAAGTGTGGCTCTGGCCCAGCCAGGACCCAGAAGACTGGGCTCACATTCTGGCTCCAGCAAGTGACTCAGTCCCACCCACCACTGGGGGCTCACCATGCTGGGGAGTCTGAGGCGGGGAATGCTAAAGACAGTAACCCCTCTGTCTTTGCCTCCCCTCTCAGTCTCCAGGTCTCACTCCCTTTCCCCTTTCTCTTCCTCCACCCTTCCTGTCTCTCTGCATCATAAAACCTTACTCTGTTTTCTCATAGATGAGCCAAGAAATAAATACAAATTCTCAGGGTGTATCCAATGCATTCTAAATATCACTAAGTAAAACTGACATGAATGCTACTATACTTAGTAAATCTTCAACTGACAATTAACAAAGGAATAGATGTGCTTGACCACATTGATGAGGTCTGATGAGCAAAAAATGGTCACAAAAGAAAATTCACAATTGCAGATACTCTAACTGGTAGGGCATAGGATCAGATGCTGGTTCTGGATCGACTTTCTGATGGAAATTTAAGCAGAAAAGAATTGTTGCCAATGACAAAAATTTCAAGAATATAGAAAAGAAAAATGGAAAAAAGAGAACCTATTTAATTTCTCAATAAGAAAAAAAAAGCATTAAGAAAGTAAACTGGATTCAAAATTTGCCCTGAAAAATGTTTGTTCTGTGAAAATTCATCAGCGTTTTCATTTTCTGTGAGCTCCACGTCCGTGACCCTTGCTGACTTACTGCCCCCGGTGGCTTCTGTGAATGTCACTGGCCTGGTGTGCACCTTTCCAACATGTTGACCAAGTTCAGGTCCACATGTTAAGGGGACTCCCTCCACACACGCTCTCTTAGCGTCCCACGTTTGTGCTGATGACTCTACAACTGATGTGTTTAACCACAGCGATCAAGCTCCTTAACTTCAAACCACAACAACAAAAAGACCAACTTAAGTAGGACATTTATTAAAAAGATTCTTTGTTTTTTTCTTCTCTCTTTTTTTAAGGACAGGTGCAGGCAAAATGAAGGTGAGCTGACAGCAGGAAGAGAGAGGAGGAAGAAATCCTTTATTCTGTTTAGTTGTTCACATTGGTTGTTCCTCACAGACCCAGGTCTTGAACCAGGGACATTGGGGCGTATATGGGTCTGCTCCCTGGGGTGTACTAGACCGTTAGGCCACCAGGATGTACCCTCTTTTCCCTTCTTTCCTTTCCTTTTCTTCCTTCAGGAGAGGAAGAGAGGAAGGGAGAGGAGGAAGAAGCATCTTTGTTTAGTTGTTTGTTTTGTTTTTTTCACCCCATCCTGGTTCTAGAACCCAGGTCCTTAGACTTTACATGGTTTGCGCATTGGTGTCTCAGACACCTGAGCAGCCAGGACATGTCCTTCTAGGTGACTTTCTTGTCTTTTCTTTTTAAAAGGAAAGGTGCAGGCAGGAATGGAGGCAAAGGAGAGCAGGCAGCAGGGAGAACCAGGAGGAAGAAGCGCTTTGTTTTATTTAGTTGTTCATCTTGGCTGTTCCTCCTGGCCCTGGGACTCGAACTGGGGACCTGGGGTGTATGTGGACTGTGCCCACCCACTACCCGACCAGGTCGCACCTGCTACATTTCTTAGGAATTGACAGAAAGCTGAGGAAAGAAAGCTTAGAACATGGTCAGCAACCGGGGGAAGCAGGGAGGACAGAGCCCCTCCCAGGGGCGCACCAGGGGTGGTCTGGTGAGCACCCACTGTCCCCTCGATCTGCTGGCTTCACTGCCACTGGACATGGCAACACACTGGGTTGCCTGAGGGAATTCTAACCACCCTGCTTCTTTGTGTCACTTGCTCAGGTTTGGGGCTACACTTTGGGGACCTGCCCACCTGAGTGCGGAGGGCCCCCTCCTCCCGCAGCAGCTCACACACCGGGATGGGGGTCAGGGCTGCAGAGTTCACAAAGCCTCAAATATGAATCAGCCGCCCACCCCTGCTCTAGAGGTTGAACAGTCACAGGGTTGAAGGTTGACTGGTCCCAGGTTTTTCACACCAGGTTTGTGTCATCATTGGCCTCTGTCTAACTTCTGGCTGATTACAGGTGCAGATAACAATGGCCAACTCTCTTGTCTAGACATAGATTAAAGGTTTTTTTATTGTAGTGATTATTCTCCACATTTAAGCAACTTCCTATGTCTAGGTTCTCCATTCCTTAGACCTATGTCAGCACACGCCGCCCTCCAACAAATCACCAAGTGTTCTTCACCACTGTCCGGTGGGCTCCGCCACTGCTTGTGCCCCTGGCCGCATCCCCTACTGGTCACCTCAGTTCTGCTGCAGGTGTCTAAGGATTGATTTTGTTCCATCTGGTCCTTCGTAGGCATACAAAGCCTGAGGCTCCTGTTGGCTGCTTATAGAACTCCATTGTATGTAAACTGAAGATCTCTCAGATATCTTTATTACAATTATGGGCATCATAATCTTTTTTCAACAATGCCCTAAACTTCACATAACATACCTCAGGAGTTTGTCAATTCAATGGACACTGAAACTTGACAATGGAATTCTGGGCTTGGTTTTCAGTCTTTTTAACCTTGAAGGATTGTAAATGATAAGATATGGTTTTGGCACATTATTAGAAAGTCTTTGGGATGGAAGTTTTTCAATTTAAGCTTGTCATCTTTTTAAAAAAAACTGTCCAGTGCTCTTAGGGAAGTCATAGCTTACAATCCCTACGATTCTTTCTTTTATCTTCTTTTTATCTATGCAAGTAGCAATATGGTCCTCAAAGTTTTATCCTAATAAGTTTATCATTCCAGTTGACAGTAAGTGATCATTTAACTTCAGCAATCTATTACTAAAAGTCAAGGGGCTGTCATATACTCTTCCCTAAACATTCACTGAATTTTTTTTTAAGGAAAGGTACAGACAAGAGTGAAGATGAGTAGGCCAATAGACAGGAGGAGAGAAGAGAAAGAAGCACTTTATTTTTATTCAGTTGTTTATCTTGGTTGGGCTCCCTGGCCCAGGATGCAAATGCAAGTTCTTGGGATATATGCTGCCTGTGCAGGGCACAATTGACCAAACAAGTGCTCTACCAGAGTGTACCCTGATTTTTATTTTTTAAGAAAGGATGAAGAAGCATTTGGAAGGAAGGAAGGGAGGAACGAAGGAAGGAAGGGAATGTTTTATTTATCTGTTTATTTGTCTTGGTTGTTTTCCCTGTCACTGGGTCTTGAGTTTGTCCCTTGGGCTTTACATGGTCTATGCCCCAGTCAGCGGCTTAGCACCTCAGCCACCAGGGAATGCCCATTAACTAGGTTTTACTGCTCTCTGACTAGCTAGATAACCGATCCTTCAGTCTGCTCTCCAATTTCCTTGTTGATTGATTTCTTAACCAGACTTTTATCTCCTGTTGATTTCTGTACAAGTCAGGGCTCTAGACTGTAAGCAACAGAAACCAGCTTTGGTTGACGATTAGGAAAGGGATCGATAGGGAGGATACTGGCTAGCTCACAGGAGGGGTTGGAGATCCAGGTTTATTTAGAAAATGAACAGAAGCTGAGCCAGGGTGCAGGGGTGCCACAGCCACCACCAAGGGCACAGGCAGTCTACTTGGGCCAACACAGGATACAAGACACTGGACATAACTACTGAAACCCTCTGAATGAATGTTCACTCTTTCCTTATTTTTGGTTCACTAATCAAAGTATTGAATAAAATTAGATGATTGATTGTACTGGGGTCATATGACCCATGCCCCCAGATATCATCCAGTGGAAGTGTCTGGCCTCCTGCTGGTTTGAAGGATTAATGGGGTGTTGCCCCCACCAGCTCATACGATGGCAGATTCTCCAATATGCAAAGTGGGTTCAGATCCTGGGCAGCAAAAACCAAACCAAGCCAGGCTCATTAGCCTAACCCCTGTCTCACCCCTCTCTGTTCCTCGCCATCACTTGCATACCCCACAGGCTCTCCAGACTTTTCATATATAAACTGAAGTCATCATCTTCTCAGCTAGATCTGCTCCTTCTCTTACATCCCTCAACTCATTTGATGATGTCTCTCTCCATCTGCTCAGTTGTCCAGGTGGGATTTCCATGGGGCCTCCCTGACTTCCTTCTTCTCCCCCACATCCACTCAATCACTGTCTTTTAGACTCTGCCTCCTGGGAATTTCATAAAGTCACCTTTTTCTTTTCTTTACTGCCGCTACTCTATTTCAAACTTTCATTATCTTCTCATTGAAATATTTCGATAGTTTCTCAACTGGTTTATTAACTAGCTGTTGAAACATTAATTGTTGTTAACAAACCACCCATACACGCAGCAGCTTACAATAACAAACATTAATTTTTCCCTCGTGTGTCTATGATTTGGCTCCAGTTCCGTGATTTAGGATGGGCTTAACTGAACCTGCCTCAGGTACAGGTTGGTTTTAGGTCAGTTTCATCTCATTTGTCTGCCATCCTTTGGATGCCGTTGGCTGCCGGGGAAATGCTAAATGCTCTTCTCATGGTGGGAAGCAGGCGCAGTAGGTGAGCTCACCCATGCAAGTTCTTTTCAGATATCTCCTTGCACCGTCCCACTGACCACATCAAGTCCCAGGTCAGATAATGTACTGCACCCACCATACGTCGTGGAAGAGGTGTGGTTGTGTAATGCCACTAAAGTGGAGTAAAACAATGGGAACAATAGTTCAGCTGACCACAACTGCTTTCCCTGTCTCCAGTCTTGCGCCCCTCAGATCCACCTTTCACACTGCTTCCAGAGGTGCTGGTCCAAACCAACGCGACTGTGTAATTTTCCAGCTTCAAGTTCTGACTTTTGTAAGGAAAATGTGAGGGTGTGTTAATAGATTCTTCATAATTTAGCTGTTGACTGTCTCATCAGTTTCACCTCTGGCCTTGTCTACATCACTGTCTATTCCCTGACTTGATATCAAAGATCCAGAAATCCAAAGCCACCATGTTTGTCTCTGTGACTTTGCTCACACTGTCCCTTCTCCCTAGGGTGCCCTGCTTCTCTTCAGCTGCCTAGTTCCTGCCCTGTCTGCTCTTATTGAAGCGTCTCTTCCTCCAGGTTGCTTTCTCTACAACCCAGTGCCCCCTCCCCTCCCCTTTGCTGCTGAACCCCTGTTTTGGAGTGAATGAAATTTATGTTCCCTTAACCTTCATACATGAAATCAAATCTGCAAATAGATGGTATTTGGGGGAAGGTCCCTGGGAGGTCATTAGATCATAAGGGTAGAGTACTCATAAATGGGACTGGTACTCTTTTAAGGCAACGAAAGGAACAGAATTCTCTCTTTCCACTGCATGAGGCCCCCTGGAAATCCGACCTGGACAACTGAGCAGATGGAGAGAGAAGTCAGTCATCTGCACCTTGAAGAAAGCCCTCATCAGAACCTGACCGTGCGGGCACCCTGATCTCGGACTTCCAGCCTCTAGAATGTGAGAATAAATGTTTATTGTTTAAGTCACCAGTCTGTGATATTTTATTCTAGTGAGACAACTCCACAATGGCACCCAGACAGATTTGGTTTACTGCCCCCCACCCCCCGCATTATACTATAAAGGTATATGGCTCCTGGAAGGTATTCAGTAAATGTTGATCTGAACTGCACTGAGCTGCCTCATACCTACCGCCTTCTTATCTCCAGACTGTCTATATCTTGGGGTCCACTAGACTTGGAAGAAAGTCTAGTGAATAAAGTTTTGTGACCTCTTCAATGAGGGAGGAAAGAAGCAAGGACCCTAGACTGGCTGGAGAATCACTCACTGGATCTTGTTCTGTGGAAGCATGATAATGAATTTTGATTTGTAGCCTGGTGGGAATGACCATCTGGATGCCAGATATGGGAAATGTACAGAAAAAGGTCAAAGCTGCAGATGTATGTTTGGCATCTGTTTTAGGGGGATGAAGGAAGCCACTCTAGCTACTTAGAAAGAGGAATAAAGCTCAGAGGAGAGGGCTTTACTGTCAAGACTTTTCTGTGATGTGAGGGGGATCAGGTGAAGCATAGTGACCCACAAACTGATCAGATGAATAAATATGTTCCAATGTGTTAGTAATTTTTTTTTTAAAGAGGAAGGCAGGAATGAAGGCAGACAGAAGGTAGCAAGGGAAAAAGAGGAGCAAGAAGCATTTGTTTAGTCAGTTGTTCATTTTCGTTTTCTCCATTGTCCTTGGACCATGATCCCAGGTCTTTGGGCTGCATGTGTTAAGGCCCAGGCATGGGCCACCACCTGAGCTACCAGAGAACGCCCGTTTTAGCGAATCTTAGTTTACCCGTGCAGAGATGGCAGGTGTGCTGTCATGTGAACCTTCTGAAGGACATATCTGATTCAAAGGAATACCTGGTGGTGGATGGTCTGCTCCTGTGACATGTTTTCGTGGCCCTCTCAAATCCATCACCCAGGTACCTGTTCCTCATAAACATTCATGGAGGTTCCTGCAATAACAGAAGATAATGTTTTAAAGTCCATTCTATGAGGAAATGGGTTTTCATTTATTTTTAATGAACTTAGATATCTAATATGGATCTTGGAAACATCCAAGAAGACAACACAATTTAAAACTAGCAATAGGTTTTCTCTAGCAATCAAATTATAGAAATTTACTGAAAATACCCACCCCCAAACATTCTATTCATATGAATGTTTAGGGGAACCCCTGTGAACCCTCTGTGTTACAGTCTAAAAATCTGTATTGCCAGCTGTTTCCCATAACAGGGATAGAAGATGTTTTGAAAAGTTCAAACAGAAGGAAAATCACAGTTAACCTTGTACTTGATTTCCTCTGAGTGCCATGAAATTCCCCTGAATCTAGACGAGACTGAAATGCTTGTGAAAGTTGCGTTGATTATGTTCACAGTTAGATCTCTATAGTCAGAAAGTTTGTCTGCCATTGCTGCTTTATTAACCATGAAATGATTTTCTTTTCATGCATTATTGAAAACCTTCAAGTTTAATAAAGTCAAAGGCAGAAGAATGTTAGAACTGGGCAGAGCTGCTTTTTGTGATTTAGGTGAGAAAGTTTCAGAGTGAACTGTGGAAAAGCAGGGGACGCTGCACAGCCCATCTCTCAGGTGAGTAATGCTGCATCGGGAATGAAAGCTGGGACAGGGAGCCTCTTGGTTACATGCCTTTCTGCATTAGAGAAAAATAAACTTTTTGCTTCACACCACTTTTCTAACTCATGTTAGCTCCGTACTGAGACTAGAGAAGAAGAGCGAAAAATATGAGAGAGAAATGTAAAAAAGTTGGAGTTTGAATGGTGCTATTTTACTTCAGTTTTAGAGAGAGAACAGACTTCAAGACAAAATGTATTACCAGAGATAAAAGGGACATTTCATAATGATAAAAGATCATTCAGCTGTAAGATAGCAATCATAAATGTTTATGTGTCTAATAATATGAAGCGTAAAGCTTTTTGCAACAATTAATGGAATGACCACACAAAAATATCAGTGAAGATGTAAATGAGCATAGCAACACTATCGGCCACCTTGACCTAATTTATAGGACACTGCGCCCCACACCTGAGAACATGCATTCTTTTCAGCGTGTGAGTCATAAACTCTGTCTCAGCAAATGTCACGGGGTTGAAATCATATAGAGCATGTTCTCTGACAGCCAGGTAGCTGTATTAGAAATCAATATTAATACGATACCTAGGAAAACTCAAGATATTTGAAATTAAACTACATCTAAATAAGTTACGTATCACCAAGGCAATCAAGAATGAACTTAGAAAATATTTAAGCTGAAATGGTAATAAAAAAGCATGCTATCAAAATTTGTGGGATGCAGCTAAAACACCTCTTAAAAGGAAACTCGCAGCTTTACATGAAAAGAAAAAGAAAGTTCTAAAAAGAGTAACAGGTGTAATCCTATCCTCATTTAATAAATTAATATTAAACACTTAATTGTGGGATTACAGTACCAAGAACAGACATGGTCCCCATTCAGCTAGTAACTAGTCTATTGAGAGAGACAAATGATAAATAATCAGATAGACAGCAAATTAAAATTATGATAAATTTTATAAAGGAACAGGATGCTGCCGGGAGGACTGACCTAATCTAGATGAGAATTCAAAAGAAAGCATCTTAGAGAAAGTGTTCCTTAAGTTCAGTGGGACTTGAGCTAAAAGCAGGACTCAGTCCAGGATTGAATAAGGGTTCTAGGTACAAAGAGCAGTGTATGGAATAGGCACTGAGTATATGACTAAGCAACTCAGAGGAGAGGCCATAAACCTTCTGAGCAGTCTGAGCTGTAAGTGTAGCTAAGAATTATCGGGGACAGGAATCTATTTTCTGGGCATTTCCATACCTCTCTGCTTTGGGTTTCCCTGGGCGTGATTTCTTTTCCTTCGGTTTACTCAAGGAGAAGCAAAAAGTCAAAGATGCAGCAAGGTCAGAAAAAAAAATGGTGAGTGCGTGTAGAGTGGGGTTTACTGATTTCAAAGGTAAGTTATGATCAGGGTTGAAGGAAGGGTGAGCAGAAGATGAAAAGTCAACTTGGATGGGAGAAGAAGTGGAGAGCCAAGGGTCTTTAAAGGAAGAAAGCCTTGTCTTGAAAGGACCAGGGAGTGAAAGCACAGAACTGCCCAGAGTGTGGACCCTTTGCCTATCCAGGGGGTCTGCCTGTGATCCACAGGAATGGATACCTGTGAACAGTGTGGGGGGCTTGGACAGAATGTAAGGAAGCAACCCTCAAACTTTTTAGTCTTGGACCCCTTCGCATTCTTACAGTATTGAAGTCCCAAAGAGCTTTTGTCTATGAATTATATTTATGGAAGGGTTGTCAGATAACATACATGATGCTTAGTTAAGTTTGAATTTCAGATACATTTTTTAGTATATGTATGTCCTGCTTAATATTTGTATTTTCATTTGTTAAATCAGGCAAACTAGTTCGATACATATTTTACTAAATTAGAAATTAAAATTACTTAATCATTTAAAAATAAAAATAGCAAACCCATTAATCAATAATATTTTCATTGAAACATCTTGGAATTTTCTAAACAAAATCCTGAGAAGAAAAACACTTGTACAACTTTGCAACTTTCTTTCACGTTTACCTTGACAGAGACTATTGAATGTCTGTGTCTGCATATTCCATCTACTGTGATCTGGTGATCTGGTTGACGCATGTGAAGAAAATCACCATTGCACAGGAAGAAAAGAAGACATTCTTCTCTGATACAATATTCAAATTAGATAAGGGCTAGGTTATTAAATATTAGTTATAATATGGAATCCAAATCTCTATCAACGAGTTTTGTACCAGTTACATTAAAATCTATCGATGTATCTTGCACTTTGAATAGAACTTTTACTCAAGCATGATTTTATAACACCATGTATCAGTTATATGAAAAATATTGGTTCACTGAATTATGCAGATTCTCCATGTGTTGACACACTTTATTCTATAGTATCAAAATTATATATATATAATTTATCCTCATTTTTATTACTTAAGCACCAGGAAACTCACATTCAAGGTGGAAGACACAAATTTTCCTCAGTCCCAATTTTTCCCCAAAAGTTCAAATTTTGTCATCGACCACCAAAATTGTTTCCATTAATAAGACAACCTTTCTTGTTCATTTTCAAAATATCTATTCCAAATGCCCAATTCGAAATAGCTGCAGTTTGTCAGTCAGTCATTCTTTCAAGTAAAAATAGCATTCCCTGAAAACAGCGATTAGTAGAGCTTACAGCTCAATCCCGCAAGCACTTTGGAGATAATTAGCATACTTCAAGAGGCAGCAGGAGTACTCTTTAAGCATTTCTTATTTTGACATATAGAATTAAAAAAATGTGTATTTAAGGGTCAAGATTTAATAGAACTAACAATTTTCACTCTTTCAAAAATTATATTCCTAAGGGTAACTGACTTTGCTTTCTATGGTGAGGGCACAGTGGTGAAGACACCAGTGTTCCTGTTGGAACTTGGCACCACTGTCCTGGCTCAAGGCTCTTTCTCAGACTCCCTTTTACTTCATTCAAAGCTCTCTCTTCCTTGGAAATTTCTTCCACCCTGTCTCTCCAGTGATCAGCATTTGTCTGATTATTACCAAATGTAAGACTGCTGTTGAAATATGCTATGGAAATTGTCCTTTTTGGCTCCTTTGAGTCTAAAACTCTCTTATTCATGGAGCATTCCTGCTACGCATCTTGGTAGGAAAGAGTGCTGCATTCCACCGAGAGCAGGAGGTGTTGGATAAAAATCGCTTCCTCAGCTACTGAGCTGCTGGAGCACAGGCAAGTTAATTCAGGCTCAGTCGGTCAGAGGTTCAGGGAGTCAGTCAAAATCTTTCCAGGTAATAAGTGTATGAATGACGGCTGTGGCAGCGTTTTCCAGGGATCAGGGATGGGATATCAACGATACCTATTTCAACAATATCTTGCGTTCAACAGCAGTTTCAGCTGCAGTGGAAGCATCTTTCCCTCACCTGACTGATGGTGAGGGCCCACGTCCTAGACATAGAGCCTCCATTCAATTTTTTTATGCTGTTGGTATATAGACGCTCTGTGAGCCTCCTGGTGATTCTGTGAGCCATCCAATATCTGTGCAGTGAATCCTTTATCTGTTTAAATGAGCCAGAATCCATTTTCATTCTGAGGGTAGTGTGTCCATCACTGGCCCTTCTCAGAGGAAAGTTTCCAACTGGCTCTGCATTGGTCAGGGGCCAAGGCTTTCCAACCACCATCAAGCAGAGGTTTTCAATGTGTGGTCCCCAGACAGCTGGAAGGAGCTAAGATGCTTTCAGGAGAACTTCCAGGTCAAATTTATTTTTCTGAAATTACTGAGACACTATTTGTCTTTTTGAGTGTTGACATTTGAATTGATGAGACACAAGAAATGGTGAATAAAATGACGGATGCCTTAGCCAGGGCTGGGGAAGACCCAACAAAACAGAATAACTAAATGCATTTTAAAATACTGCTTCCTCCTCTCTCTTCCTGTCTGCCTACTTCCCTTCATTCCTTCCTTTAAAAAAAAAAAGAATTGGATATTTCCCAGAGACTAACATAATAATACATGATATAGAACACAGACATAAGTTTAAAAGTACATAAAAAGCAAAAT
The DNA here is from genome assembly GCA_004363575.1 of Solenodon paradoxus. NCBI lineage: Eukaryota > Metazoa > Chordata > Mammalia > Eulipotyphla > Solenodontidae > Solenodon > Solenodon paradoxus. The sequence continues at coordinate 73,796 of RJWH01004961.1, read as the reverse complement.
ATAAAGAGGCACAAATGTTTGTAGTCCCACCTTCTGTCTGGCACTAGTTTCAATGCTCTAGATTGAGGCCTTTGGCCTCTTTCCCTGGTACCTGCCCGCTGCACCCATCCGCCCCCTTCACTGTACCACTCTAGACTTGCCTGCACCTATCACCTTTTGGGCTTCAGCTGAGACATCAGCCCTTCCCTGAACACTCGACTCTCAAGTGTGCTTAGGAATGGCCCCATGTGTCCCTGTCACACCTGACTTCTCTGTTTACTGATCTTCCTGACTAGGGAAAGTCTTAAGAGTGGGCCTTGCGTCTCTTGCTTAGCAACACATCTTATCCTCACAATTTCCTCCCCAGCACCTGTGTGTTGAAGAGCTTAAGAAACACTTGTGGAATGAGCAGGTGACTTAGTGACTGAGCGGCACATTCAGAGCCTGTGGGGATGACAGACCACAGTGCAGAGGATTCCCTGATGGGAGGGGCTGGAAGTGTTGTTCTGTGTGGGCTCTCCAGGGCAGATGGACCCAGGTTAACAGGGGCCAGAGATGTCAGATTCGACAGTTGATACCTTTGAGTGGGATGGGGGAGGATTTGTGTTGCTGGAGGAGGACTGTGTTTTGGGAGGGTCTGTCCCCTGTGAGCCCAGGACATAGGGTGCTGTGGTGAAAGTAGGGACAGAACAAGTCTTTGCCCTTCTCTGCCACCATCAAGGCTTCAGCCTCCCATGGCAGTGGTGGCGGCTGGAATTGGGGCCTGGTGCCCGACAGCATGGCCCAGCTCCGTCGGCCAAAGGGCTGTGATGCAAGGGATCCAGCTAACTCTTGGCCCTGTGACAGGAGCACCATCTGTACCCTGGGCGCCTTGGTTCTGCAGCTGCCGCATCCTCCTCAGGCAGATTTGACACAAGCTTAGCAAATCGCTTTTCCAGGAGGTTCATAAATTTCCAATCTGCTGGGCTGTATTTTCCCCTACAACTGCCACCAACCAAATGTGGATTCGGATCCAAGACCGGAAGGGTAATCAGAAAACGTATGCGTTTATCACAGAATTGGAAAGGAGATTTGGGCTCAGCTGGCCCTCTGAATGAAGCCTTCCTAGAAAACACACACACATATATATTTTATATGTGAAATTGTCAAATCTTTACTAGCATGTCCGTCTTGATATTCTTTAGAGACTGCATGTAAATTGAATTTTTGTTTTCTTTTTTAAGGTGCAGACAGGAATGAAGGCAAGTAGGCAAGCAGGTAGGAAAGAGGAGGAAGAAGCATTTTATTCTATTTTTATTTAGTTGTTCATGTTGGTTGTTCTTCCTGGCCCCATCACCTGAACCTGGGTCCTTGGGATGTATGTAAACTGTGCTCAGCGGGAGGCAGCAGACCAAAACACTAGTCCACCAGGTGTGCCAGAATTTTTGTTATTTTCAATACAAAATGAATGCAATCTTTAATGTTGTTTTAAGGAGTTCTGTGATGAGTACTCTTTGAGTCGAAATAAAAAATATGACCTTATACCCCGTTGAAAAAAAATAAAGACCTTCAATTTGTTTCTTATACAAATAGTATATAAGCATATGCACCTTTAGATTTGTGTGTTTGCATCTTCTGTGTGCCTGTGTTGAGGATTATTATCTCTTTTGGAAAATTCAGAAAATGTTGGCGCCAGACTATCTTTAAGATAGTCCATACTTAATTTAAAAGAGAAGGGGGAAAAGATTGAATTATACACTCAAAGTAGTTGGCACAAAGACTTCATCTTCATTGTTATCCACACAATATCATCCTCACAACAAAAGACATAAATGGAAGATTGCACAGTAGGCTGGAAGAAATACATCACAGCTCAAAGCTATATTTCAAATACAGGTTTTTGATGTATTTACTGCCCAGGGAGGATACTAATTGAAGAAATAGGGAATTTTTATAATAGAAAAGACAAGTTTATATATAGACACTAGAAATTATCGTTGGTGACTGGAGTGCCCCCAGTGCCTATTCTCTTTTATGGCAATGACCACTTCTCTCCTTTTGTCCACATAAGTTAATAAGCAACTTTTGCTGAAATTAGTTTTTGAAATTAGTTTTTCTCTTCTTTCATTTTTTTAAAGGAATGGTGGAGGCGGGAATGAAAAGTGAGTAGGCAGGAAGGAAGAGAGAGAGAGAGAGGAGGAAGAAGCATCTTTATTTTATTTTTATTCATCATCCACACTGGTGGCTTCCCTCCAGGCCCAGGACTTGAACCCAGGGGTATGTGACTTGCTCCTTAGGAGGCGGCTGACCTAACTGCTGCTCCACAAGGTCACGCCTGAAGTTAGTTTTTCAAATGGTGTTCAGTGCAACTTTGGGAGACATAATAGTAATAACGGTACCTTAGAGAAAATAACTAAATATTCAAGTTCATACAACTGTGTGGAGGTAGAGAGATCAGCTAATTTGTGCTCCAGAGGGTCTGGGGCCACCCCTGTAATTGTGAACCAAGAGAAAAGTGAATGTATGTTGAAGTTCTTGGAGAAAATGATGCAAGCAAATATTTTCTCTTTAGGATTTATCTCCACGCTAGTGATCCTGGTGGTCCCTCTTGATAGAAGTACCTTTAACTATAGAAGGGTCCTCAAATTCAGCAACTGATGACAGGAGGTATCTACTCTGATATCCTCAGCACGACACAGAGGAGGCTACTTGTTGGAGGAAGGAATGAAAGAACAGATGATTATCTGAGACAAGTTAAGGCCTAGACAGTGCAATATGGTTTTCTCTAAGGAGGGAGAGGCAATGAACATGCAAACTCTGCTCAGTGAACATGAAGGAGATTACACTGGTAAATGGTATTTTCATACCCCTGGCTGCAGAGAAAGGTCAAATTACTCGTCTCAGGCAGAATCAATCATTAATTTTTCTTTGCCTGCCTTGCAGACCTTGGGATGGATTTTGCCTTTCGTTCTTGAGTTGCTAACTGGAAACTTGTGACTCCAGGCTGGCTGTCCTTCCTGGTTGCCTGCAGAAGGCAATGGGTGGTAACTAAATACGCAGCTCAGCCACAACGTGAGAGAGAGAACTGACAGTGAGAGCAAGGGGACCTGGACATGGCACATGAGCCTCGGATTAAGCTATTCCTAAAACCATCATGCTTCAGGATGAGCTGGTTTGACTGATCAAGTTATGTGAATGGAATTCCTCTCATTTGCAACCAAGAGGTTCTGGGTAATTAATTTGCATCTTTTGATTATTAAATAATGACCAGACAGTGCTTTTTAAAAAATTAATTTGTTGAAGTAACTTTGCTTTGAAAAATCATATAAATCCGTATGTGCAGGCTCCCTATTCCTCAGATACATGACAACACCCCCTGCCACCACCAAACTATTGAGAGTCCTTCACCATTGTCCATTGGACCCACCACCACTTGCCCCCACCCCAACACTGTTCTCTACTGGTAACCTCAGTTCTCCTGCTAATGTCCAAGAGTTTTTTTTTTTTTGTTGTTGTTGGTTTGTTTAGTCTGTTCCTTTGATTTGTTTCTTTATATCCCACATATAAGTGAGATCATCTGGTATTTGTTTTTCTTTTCTCACTTATTTCACTTAGAATAATCCCCTCTAGTTCCATCCATGTTGTTGCAAATGACAGGATTTCTTCTTTTCTAAAGGCTGTGTAGTATTCCATTGTGTATATATGCACCACTTTTTTATCCATTCATCTGACATTGGGCACTTAGGTAGTTTCCAGCTCTTGACTATTATAAATAGTGCTGCAATAAACATGGGTGCATATATCTCTGTCAATTTGCATTTTTGTGTCTTTTGGGTAAGTACCCAGAAGTGGGATGATGAGATCCTATGGGATTTTCATTTTCAATGCTTTAAGAAATCTCTATACTGCTTCCCAAAAGGCTTGAACCAATTTTTACTCCCACCAACAGTGTAAAAGTGTTCCCTTTTCTCCACATCCTCACCAACATTTATTGTTTCTAGACTTTTGAATAACAGACAATATCACAGGTGTAAGGTGATATCCTATTGTTTTTTGATTTGCATTTACAGAACATTTTTTTCATGTCTGTTGACCTTCTGTAAGTCTTCTTTGGAGGAATGTCCATCCAATTCTTATGACCATTTTTTGATTGGATTGTTTGTCTTTCTATTGCTGCATTTTATGAGTTCTTTGTATATTTTGGATATTAAGCACTTGTTAGATATATGAAATGTAAATATTTTCTTCCAGTCAGTAGGTTGTCTTTTGTTTTGGTGATGGTTTCTTCCACTGTGCAGAAGATTTTTAGTTTTATATATTTATATATTTATATATTATTTATTTTTGCCTTCGTTTCTCTTGTCACTGAAGTTGAATCTCCAAAGACTGATGTCATGGGATACCTCGCCTATGATATCTTTCAAGTATTTTATGGTTTTTGGTCTTACACCGAAGTTTCTAATCCATTTTGAATTAAATTTTGGGTATGGTGTTAGAGAATTCTTTGCATGTGACTGTCCAATTTTAATATATTGTTTTTATTAAAAAAACTCACAAAAGTGAAAACATACAAGCCCACAGCCCCGTATTTAGGCCAAGAGCTGCATGTCTCTGATTTCCAAGCAAACAAGGTGAGTTCAGGAGTTATGGTCCCTTGGTTTCAGTGTTTAACTGTGTTTGGGAAGTGGGAAGGCTGCTGCTGAATACCACTAGAGCTTTGTAATAGACAGTGGCCAATATTCAGTAAAATTCACTTTGAACAAAGGGAGGGAAAAACTAACTGAGAAACTGCTGTGTAGAATCTTCTCCCATTGGTTGGGAGAGGTTCCTGTCTATGACCTTAGTAAATGTACCATTTACATTTACATTTGGAATCTTCCCACTCAAGAAAGTGCTCATCTTTTTATTTTCTTAATGGAAACTTTGAAGAACAGAAGTTCAAAATTTGATAAATTTCAATTAATCAATGTTTTCTTTTGTGAGTCCTTTTGTATCCTAAGAAAGCTTTGCTTTCTCCAAAGTTGGCTTTGGAGATCGGCTCCCCTCCCCTCCCTCCCCAACCGCCTTCCCTTTCCCTTCCCTTCTCTTCCACCAGTGTGCACCTACTGTGGTTTTCTTTAGACATTTCAATGTTTATGTGTTTAAAGTTGGGTCTATAATCTATTTCAAACTAATATTTTTGTATGGTAGAGTGGAAAATCAAAGTTTTTTCTCCCCCATCCCCATTGTTATATATTAGTTCCAGCACCATTTGTTAAAAAGACTAATTTCTTTCCATTTAATTATTTTGCTAGCTTGATTAAAATCCTATTTCTAGATTCTGTTACATTCCATCATTCTGTATGTCTATCCAAATGTCAACAGTACATTTTCATGATCACAGTGAGTCTTGATATTAGGTAGCACATGTTCTCCAGATTTGCTCCTCTTTTTCAAAATCTCTTTGACTCTTAACAGGTTCTTTACATTTGTATGTAAATTTTAGAATCAACTTGTCAATGTCTAACAAAAAAGACTTAAAAATTTCAGATTACTTTGAATCTATAGATCAGTTTGGGAAGACATGATACAATAATGTCGTCTTCTGATTCATGTATATGATAGTTCTCATGATTTATTTAGATCTTTAATTTCTCCCAGCAGTGTTTTAGTTTTAAGTATATAGGTCTTGTATATATTTTATCAAATTTATTTAAGTAGCTTTTATTTTTGATGCTATTGTAAATGATATCCTAAAATTTTAATAACTAGCTGCTTATTGTTATTTATAGAAATAAAATTGAGTTTTGAATATTTATCTTGTGATATTGTTACATTCACATATCAATTCTGGAAATTAAAAACAAATATTTTTTAGAGGAATGGTGCAGGCAGGAATGAAGGTGAGCAGAGTCAGGCAGGCAGGAAGAGAGAAGACGGGAAGAAGCACTTTATTTATCTTATTTAACTAACAAATAACTATTTGTTAGTTGCTCCAGTGTGTCCCAGGACAGAAACCTGGGACCTTGGAATGTGTGTGGACTGTGCTCAACCCCTGCTCCACCAGGGGGCACCAGTATTGAAAAGTGTGTGTGTGTGTGTGTGTGTGTGTGTGTGTGTGTGTGTGTGTGTGTGTGTTTGTGTTGATTCCTTAGGACTTTCCATGTATATGAAGATGTCATCCGTGAATACTTGGTCTTTTATTTTCCAATATATATTCTTCTTGTTTCTTCTTTCTTTATTGCACCAGTCTGTAATTCTAGTATAATATTGAACAAGAGAGGTAAAAGTGAACTTCTTTGTCTTGTTCCTGAGAGTGGAGAGAAAACATTCTTTGTTTCACTAGTGAGTATAATGTTAGTTGTAGTTTTTCCACAGATATTCTTTATCAGGTTGAGATTGTTTTCTTTTATTCCTGGTTTGCTGAGTTTTTAAAGAAGTCATATGTAGGTTTTAAATTTTGCCAAATGCTTTTTCTAAATCTATTAAGATGATTATGTGAGTTTTCTCTTTAATTCTGCTAAATGGTAAATTATATTGTTGGAATTTTAAATGTAAACCAATTTTGCATTTCTGTGATAAGTTCCACTTAGTCATAGTGTATTGTCATTAAAAAAATTGACTTAGATTTGCTATAATATTTTATTAAGATAAAATATTCATAAGAGATATTAGTTTATAGCTAATTTTCTGAATCTTTCTGCTTTTGATATTAAGGTAGTGTTGGCTTCATAAAATTAGATGGGAATTATTTTCCCTCCTTCTTTCTCCTGAAAGAGTTTGTGTAGAACATTATTTCTTCCTTATATATTTAAAAGAATTCACCATTTGACTTAGATTTTTCATTTTGGGAGGTTTTGATTATGAATGGCTTTTCTTTAATTGATAACGATATCTTCATATTTTCTATTTTTCTTGTGTCATTTGATCTGTTAGCTATCAAAATGTTTCTATTTTGGAGAGTGGGGTAGGCAAATTGGGCAGAAGGGGTCAATTATATAGTGAAGGATAAAACTGGAGTATTGGTGGTAAACGTCATATATTTTATACAGATATTTATCCACAATGATGCACACCTTAAACCTGTATGCTATGATGCAATGTTCTGTTGATAAAAAAAGTGCTCAGGAGTAGTGTGGGTATACTCTAGAATACGTGAGCAAAAAACGGGGTGTGTGTGTGTGTCTGTGCATGCAGAGAGAGAGAGAGAGAGATGCTCACTGGAGTCTAGAGACCTGTAGTTTTATGGACTTGCTAGGGAGTGTTTGCATCCAACTGAGTAATATTCATGAGGCTCCTGTGAAAAGGGTGGGGTTTGCTTTAAAAAGCATTTAAATCCTTATATGATCTTCCTCGGAAGTGTCGTGGCCCCCAAAGGGGTAGTCTTCTGGTATACCAATTTATTAATGAGATGGAAATGGGCATATAATAAGACTTGAGGTCACTCGAGGTCAGCTCATGGGAATCTCAAACACCATATTGGTTCTATTGAGAACAGACCAGTTGTTAGACAGAGTTGTTTTGTCACATATTTTTGGTGGAAATTTCTCTTTCAGCTGCCATTTAGTTTTCCTAGAGCTGACTAACCAGCCTCCTAAGGATTGTCGCCTGACCCTGGTGTGATTAGGGCAAGTAGATGGTAGCCCTGAGTGTAAGAGTCCAGTGTCAGCCCAAAAAGGTAAATGGGCTGGGGTATGGGCTCTGAGCTGGTTGACTTGCATATGAAAGGTACACTTCTTGGTGAGTAGTTTGCTATTAAAGGGGCTAAAACAGATCATCCCAAGTCTCTCAGAGTTGATCTCTTGCAGATACCCCACTCTGACATGAAGATTGTCTTGAGCCAAGGACAGAGGCAGACGACTGCAGAGGTGAAGGAGAGGGGCTAGGGACCTGTATTTTAAAGCTTCTCATGGTGGCTCTCCCCCCAGGAGAGTTCTGAGATGGGATAAAGTTTTTTACTGGCCTATTAATGCTTTCTTTTAAATTGATTAGAGCGTTTCAAAATGGCACCACTTTATGATTTATTTCTTTTGTTCTAATAGTTGGTAGCCCTGATCATCACCACTAGCTTCTTGGTTGATGGTTAACTGTATTTTAAACTTCCCTGGCTTTGTAATTCATAACTTTAAGCATCAACATTCCATTCTGAGTTTTCTGGTTAATGTCTAGCTGCATTTTTAAGCTGAATAGGCACCATTTTATTGCTCCCTGGCTTAGAGTCCCCTCCCTTGCACCCCAGCTTGACTTCCTAGCTCTCACTACTGTTAGCGCCCAGTGGTTGGCTCTTGTTTTGTCTGTTCACTTTGCTTCGACTCTTTAGGCATGTATTTCTAATGTCTCCGGCAGAAAGCAGAGAAAAAGAAAGAGGGGGAAAGCATTAGCAAGAGCAAGCATGCAAACTCTGGGTGGCTAGAGAAAGAAACAGACTCCTGAATATAGGTTAAATGGTTTGAGACTCGCCGAGCCTTCCTGCGAATAGAACAGTAAAGCAAATGAAAAGCAAACAGCAGAACATACCTCTAAAAAATGTAGCAGGAAGAAATCCAAAAGCTGAGAAGATAGGCTCTGAGGGGCCAGGCATTAGAGGCAGCTCGGGGCCCTGTGAGACACAAAAGCACGATTCTATTCAGGCATTAGCTGCCCGGCCAATCAGAGGTGTTTGTAAGTCCTCAGTGGGCCCTAGGACACTGACTGCAGAAAATCAACCACAGGTTCAGTTCAGCTAAAGGTTGAAACAAATGTGAGGGATAGAAGGAAAATTTTTCCTAGAAAGGTGCTGGCACTCAAATACTTATTAAATCTCCCCTAGAGGACCCAAGAGCGCCCCGCAACACTCACAGGCTCACCGTCACATTACCCGGCAGGTCTGATCCCGGCGAGGTGCTTGTCCCTCTTTGCCTCCACCACTTTCCCTTTTAACACAGTTCTCTTCTTGCGCTCATTTCCGACTCCTTAAATTGTTTATCGTGAGGAGTCAGAAGAACCTGAAGGCTTAGGCTGAGGTTTCTTCCCACTCAATTTGTGAAGAAACCTCCTTGGCCCTTCTGTGACATCTAAACTCCAGAGCCTGAAGGCAGCCGGTCCTAACCCTGCTCCTTCTGCTTTCCCGTGAAGACCCCAATAGTCTCTACCTACACTGTCCTCTTGCTCCCTCTGCCTCCTGATGGACCCTGCATGACACTCCTTTTTCTAGGGATCTGTGAGCATAAAAACATCTTCCTTCAGGAGAGTAATTTCTGTGTATCTTGCCATACTATTTGATTTAAGTAAACCTCGTAAAATTTTAAAACAGGGATTTAAAAAAAATAGCAGAGTAGTCTTGCTTTGACCACTGTGAAAGATGGCTCTCGTGAAGGAAAACTTCCTGTGCATCTCCTTTACTCTCCCACTGTTAGCAAGAGAGCTCCTGAAGAGACCGGAGCCTCACTCCAGGTTCTTGCATCCCACATGTAAAATTAGCACACAAGAAACAACAGACAGCAGGTTAAGCAGGAAATTAATTAAAACAAGCAAGAGAGATAGTACACTTCTAAGGTGATGAGAAGCAGGTTGGGCTTAAGTGAACACCAACCCTATTTACTTGGGGTGAAGAAGTTGATGAGGGTTTTTTTCATGACCCCTCCTTTTCTCTGCTCCAGGTGGAGATTTTCAGGTAAAATGTTGTCTTTTCCAGGAAGAGGTGTTCTCTCAAGTGCACATGCTCAGTACCCATAATTTAATCTGTTTGAATGAGCTTAATATATGGGTCCATATACAATTTTATGTGGTCTAGTATAATGAGGTAGAGGTCAATTGTATGTGACCTCTGTGAGCTCCGGTGCTTGCACTGCCCACCAGTTTTGAGCTGACTGGCCAGGCTGTCTTTTTAACTCTATTTTTGACCGTAAGGCAACCACAGGAATGCATGTGCTGGTCCCCCACAATTTTATCTGACCTTGCAGGGTCTGTCTGCCTGGCGTTTCCCCTTTCTTTGTTTCAGCCCTTCCCTAGGCTAACTCACCTACCCACACTATACTCAATACTTCTGGCCACCAAATGTGAGTGTGTTTTCCCCCATGCCACTCTGACATTAAAGACACCAGCTAGGTGTCTTTAATTCAGCTCTGACACTGTCTACCTGGTGATAGTATCCAATTCTCCAGGTTAAGGACTCAGTTCCACAAGACTGCTGCCTTCATTCCTGCCACTTTAGATGTGAACTGCAAGTCCAAGTTGTGACCTGTGCTTCTGACTGAGTGGCCACACATCAGAGGTTCCCACAATCCCCTTCTTGGGTTTTGTTAATTTGCTAAAATGATTCAAAGAACACATGAAAATATTTTTTCCTACCAGATAACCAGTTTATTATAAAAGAATATGACTCAGGAACAGCTGGAGGGAAGTGATGCATAGGACAAGGTATGTAGGAAAGGACACAGAATTGCTGTGCCTTCCCTGGGAATACCACCCTCTGTGACCTCCTGGAATCTCTCTGCTCTGTTCTTTTAGATTTTTATGAAGACTTCATACATAGGTATGTTTGAGTCAGTCGTTGGTGATTAACTCAGCCTCCAGACCCTGTACTTCCCCACAGGCTGAACGATGGAGTCAAAAGTTTCAACTCTCTAATTGTATGATTGGTTCTCCTAACAACCACCCCCCAGCCTTAGAGTCTTTCCAAAAGTCACCGCATTAATAAAAACTCAAGTATGGTTGGAAAGAACTTGATATAAATGTTAATGTGGTAGAAGACCTTTTCCCTGACTTCAATACGAAAATTAGTCTGCCAGGAATTTTCCACAGTACTAGGGAGACTGTCGTTATGTTCTCTTCTACAGAGACTGCAGTTATGTCCTGTTATTGTGATCAAGGACAAGTAAGCATAACCTCCCTACTCTGCAGCTGTACATAACTGATAAGAGTTGCCAGTAGAAACCACACATAGCCAAGGAGATGAATCTTTACCTCAGAGTATGTAAGGAGCTCCCCTAAGCCCCCAGTTGCTCAGCTTTGGGTAACAATACCCTTGGGCCAGCACCAGTGCTTGCAATAAAGTGCTTTTCTCTACTTTGAGTGCTCAGCTATTAGTCTTCTGGCCATCTGGAGGCTCTGCCATAACATTAAGACACTTTTATTAACTTTGCAAAGTCCAAGGGTTTTAGGAGTTCAGTGCCAGGAAAGGGGACAAATACCAAATTTATATTTCTTATTATAAGTCACAATGCCACACATAATGAACTGAGAAGTATGATTGACCCAACCCTCTGCATCTAAGAACAAAAAGAGAATCCCACCACCAAGGAAAGTCCAAGAAACAATCTTCTGGCTCCCCCAGTGCAAGTTCTAGCTCTCTTCTCTGCTATGGGCTTGTCTTCATACATTGAAACAGATTGTCTAGAGAAAAACCAGTGGTTTTAGTTACAGTCTCAGAACACAAAGGCTAGGTTAAACAAATCAAACAAGTTCATTTACTTTAGGGCTTCTCAGAATCTTTGGAACATTGTGAGTCCCTAGGCGAGCCACATAATATGAGGTTTTTCTGAAATATGCTGTACTTGGAAGGCTTTATTTTTGTGTATATCTGGCATTCCATGAATCACAGTTTGGGGACAAATGTGCTAGATAGGGTAAGCTATGCTTGAAGTGAGCAATAAGATCTTGGCTCACACTGGAAGGATGTCAGAAAATTCATCTGGCCAATCCTCAACTTTCATTAAGGCAGGTATTGTAAATGACACAGCTCAAGATGCACTGAAGAACTGAAAGACCAAACTAGGATCTTGTTATTAGGATAGTATTTTATTTTATGGTGGTATTTTCTCTGACTGCTTAAATAAGCATTGTGAAAATGGCATTAACTGCACTCTATTAACTCTAGTATAAAACTCTTGTATATAATGATTTGTATCATTACATTTTATGGTATATTTACGACAAAAGTTTCTGATTCTTTTTGATACAATAAATACAAGCTGATTTACTTACATGGTTGGAAGTTGGTCTGTTTTTATATAAATCTTCCAAACTACAAACTCTGTCAGAGTTAAATGTCTGTTTTTTGGTATACTTTTCTGTTTATCATTTCTCTGCTGATATTGAATTGATTCCCAAATCGTGTTTTAAAGGTTCGCTTTCATTTTTTTCTTCATTTCTGTTTGAGATAATCATAAAGGACAAAAAAACCTAAATTAACCTATTAGTCCTATCCACAGCAATAATTCACTGTTATCTTAAATTTAGGAGAAAGGAAGGAAAATCTTATATGAGTATTTTGAGGATTAATGGAGTTTGTAGGGGAGGAAAAATAATTTCCCGTCTACCCTTGTGGATTCTTAACTGAGACATACTGTAATAAAAGACAGATTAATAGGAGAAAAACAATAAAAGTTTAATAACATATATACCTCCTCTCTATATGGGAGAAACCCAGGAAAAAGGAGTAACTTGCCAAAAAGACCTCAGTCACCTCTTTAAATAAAAACTTTATGATATTGCTTACAAAATTTGGTAGAGTAAATTCTAGAAGTTTTCTACTCAATGTAATTTTTAACAAATGAAGAAAATATAAGTTCTTTGGAAGAAGATGTGGTTTGCAGACATGACTGACAAAAAATTCTGAAAGACAAAGGATTTTGGGGGGTGGAAAGGGAAGGTCAGTTATGGGAGATTGCCAGGAAAGGCCCAGTAAGCAAGACTACAGATTTAATTTATTGCCCTCTTCACTGATAAAAGTTCGGAGAATTGTTCCTGTCTGCTCACCTATTTAAAAAGGGAGATTTTCCTTTATACATGTAAATGTCTCTTACAGAAGGATACCCTCCACTGAGCTTTCAGAGCCCCTCCCATGTCTACTGCTGCCCTCCCAAAAAAAATCCTAAAATAATCCTTATTCCAAAGAGATATGTTTTGGGGTGGCAAATTTTGCTCTCATACAAGTCAATAAATGTAAAATGGTTGGAACAGTGTTTAACACAAAGTAGACACTCCCTATAAATGTTTGATAAATAAATGAAATAAAAAATTTACAAAGTAAATCAGACATTGGTGAAGTGATTAAAATTTCTTTTCTAGTCTCCAATGACTATAAGGTCCACAGAAGACTCTGAGAGAATAAGTAGCGTTCTCCTTTCTATCATAAAGAAGTAAGTCTTTCAATGTTAATTTTTTTTTTTTTTTTGCAACCAGGGAAAAAACTTCCAACAATCTCAACGCTTTAAATAAAACTAGTTTCTTTGAAAAAGATTTGTTATTACTTCGATAGAAAAACCAAATGGTTTTCATTACTCACCAGCAGAGAAACCACATGATTCGGGGGTATGCATACTACTTATTAATAGTGAGTTGCTGTTGGACTGTGCTCTCTCTTTCAAGATGTTGGCTCAGTCAAGTTGGCAAACCACATCTTCTTCCAAAGAACTTACATTTTCTTCATTTGTCAAAAATTACACTGGGTAGAAAACTTCTGGAATTTATCAAATATTGTAAGTGATATCATACACTGTCACTATAGTGAATTCAATTCTAAGACTTCCATGCCTCTGAGGTTCGTCTCAGGTTGGTCAAGCAAACAAATGAACATCAGATAGGTTTAGATGGAGAAAAGATCAAATTTAATGACATACTTGTGGAGAATCTACTTGGTTATAAATTCTAAGGAAAATGGGACAGATCTAAAACTCATATGCAGTATAGGTAAGCGGCCCAAGGACATCAGGGATCGAGGAAGAGGGAGTTCTCATATGATGGGATGACTTTATATGTCAAAACCTTGCCTCTCGATGTTTGTCCTATTTTAAGATAGGATAAAAAGGTTGCTTCTGCAGGTAACTCTATTTAGGTGCTCTTTATTATTATTTTTTTTTAAAGAAGAGGTGCAGGAAGGAAAGGAGGCAAGCAGAGGCAAGCAGGTAGGAAGAGAGAGAAGGAAGAAGCATTTTATTTATTTTATTTAGTTGTTCATCTTGGTTTTTCTTGCTGGTCCCAGGATGTGAACCCAAGACCTGGGATATATGTGGACTGTGCTCAAACCCTTCTCCACCAGGTGCACCCATCTTATTATTTTAAGGTAATGGTAACAGTTTCTATAACTTATCAGTTCTTCAGTAGTATGTGTTTTATGGCACACTAGGAATCAAGAAAGAAGAAAACTCCAGAGGTCATTTTCTATACAAACATGAAAGTTTGTGGAATGTTGAAGTACTGGGCTGGGAATATAAAAGTCATAATGTAAATCAGTTATTTTTGCCATCATTAGGGAACTTTTTTTGTCACTATAAGACTTTTTTGATCGCAAGTTTTCATAAATAGATGTTGGGAGATTGGGAGACAAGTTTTGATGACTATTTTATTCTATACCCAGAAAAGGCATTTTTAAACTACCAGTCCTTTCTGTGAGAAAAAAAAAAATCTGCTCTACCAAAAATAACATATTCAGAGAGAATAATTTAGGGATTCTAGAGACCTCAGAAACTATCAAAAGAGGGAAAACAGAGTTATAGTGGCCACAAAGCTCCTCAATGCCTTGGAGAGAAAGTAGCAAATACATTTTATAAGGAAAACTAATTTTGATATGTCAAGTTTTACCTCAGGCAGCTTGCTTATTTTCTCATGTTTAATGTTAAATGACGTTTAAAAAAAAGGTCCTGGAAAAAAAACTTTTCTTGTGGGTAAAACATTTCCAAAACCTTTTAAAAAGAGAGATAAGTCACTTCTGACCCATGAATCTTGGTCTGATACTCCATTTGTCACATTATACTGTTAAGGGTCTGTTTCCTGGGTAAGCATCAGCCAAAAGATGGAAACCACAGTTTCTTTAAACAAAGAAAAGTTTATTACTGGTAACAAGTAAAGAGAATGTAAGATAACCCTTAGAGCACTGCCTCTCTGAGTGCTTTGCTCAGGGAGGGGTTCAACTGAGGAAGTGGGTGGTGATTAGTCAGCAGGCTGCTGGGGAAGAGTCCATGTTTATTGCATAGGTGCCTACCTTCCTCATTCCTAATCATGCTTGCTTGTAGACGATCCGTGCAGAAATGGAGGTGAAACTCCTCCTTTGGTAGTAATGTGAGTATTAAAATAAGGCAAAGTTAACTTTAGGTCACTCATTGCCATTTTAAGCCTGAAGGTCATAGAGTGGGTCAGAACCATTTAGCCTGGTCAAAGATTTTCATTTTAACTACTTCTCCACAAGGCACTTAACTATTCTATTGTTTAGAACTAGCTAGTGACTAGGTTTTGAATGACTTTTCAATGGCTCAGACCTTGAGGGTATCCATCAAGTTTTGAGGGTGGCCTCAAGGAGTGTTTTTCATTAAGCTCTCAGGTTTTCCTGTTGATGGCCTACTAATACTACTAATCTTGCCTGATGTTAATTTGTTTGTCTAGTCTGTGAAGAATCTCAGGGATGGAGGAATGGAGGAATTTTCTCCATGACCTGACAACATCTTTAAAAAATTATTACTTTTGGGAGCAGAAAAAACTGGCAGCAATGTTGAGTAGTATAGAAGGTTATAAGGACCCTAGCAGGGAGATGGAGATATCTTCTCTCTAAAATTTCTTAGGCTTGGCATCTAGTTAAGACTGCAAACATGTTTACTTATTTTCGAGTAGTATTCTGGTCCTTGCTGATTCAGTAAGAAATATCAATGTCAGTCTTCCACAAAACTTAAAAAAACTCATCTTTATATATATTTATTAGTCCTCAACTTAAATCTTTTTTGGCTCCAGGAGTGAATTTCTCTCTTTGACTTGTATGAAGGAGAAACATGAGTACTATGCCAGCACTGTGCTCATCCACAAGTTCCCAGGTAAAGAAACAAGCTGATATCTAGAAAGGATTGAGATTTTGAACCAACTTCTAGTTACTTCAGCAGTCTCAGACAAATCATGTAACCTAGAATTTTTTCTTCTTCTCTTTTTCTTTATATTTTAAGAGAGGAAGGAAGAGAGAGGAGGAAGAAGGATATTTTGGAAAGGAAGGAAGAAGAGGAGGAAGAACTTTTATTTATTTTCATTTTTATTATTTGTTTTTGGCAGTTCCCCTGGACACTGGGTCATGAACCCAGATCTTTGGCCTTTACCTGCTCATGCCCAGTCACCACTTTAGCATCTGAGCCACGAGGGGACACCAAACCCAGGATTTCTTAACCTCAGCATGACTGACATTTTGAATCAGATACTCCTTTGTTGTGAGAACTGTCCAGTGCACTATAGGATAGATAGGGACATCCATGGCCTTTCCATTCTAGGTGTCTGTGTAAGGTGTATATGTAGTAGATGATCAGAGCACAAAGAAATAATTCACTAGGAGTGAGGAGGTAATAGAAGTTCTGTGAGCAAGCCACAGAAAGATTTATTCATCTCCAAGGGAGGAGTGGGGCCAGGCTCTAGAAGGCAATTGGCTCCAAATTGTAAAAGATTGGGATTTATATGGGTTTGTAAAGCTGGTTGAGGGTGGGTACAGGTGACTGGATGCAGGATATTGTCCCCATTTTTCATGCAGCTTTTGGGAGACAGGGTGTTTTTCAGTTTTCCAGGGGCTCGAAGTTTTGGGATTCTGGAAAACAGGGTTCTTTCCATCTTCCCATGCAGTTTTGGAGTCTTTCATTGTCTAGGAGATAGGATGTGGGTTTCAGTTGGCTAGGAACTATTGTTGACGATGTCTTATTTTTGGGCAGGGAGATTTTCTGTTGACCTAGGACTTGAGACAAGATACTGGGTAGACTTGTTCGTTCAGTCTCCCTTACACTATGCCAGGAGGATACACCTCCCTTCCCCAAGCTGTGACAGTGTCTCCAAACAGCACTAAATGTCCATTGTGATTAAAAAAAAAAAAAAAAATCACTGCTCATTGAGAACTGCTGAGTTAACCCCCATGAATTTCAATTTCCTCATTTGTATATTGGGGATAATAAAACTTTTACATCCCAAAGATCTGGGGCCAGAGAGAACAACCAAGATGAACCTCTAAATAAAATAAAATAAAACGCTTCTTCCTCCTCTCTTTTCCTGCCTGCTTACTTATTCACCTTCATTCCTGCTTGTATCTTCCTTTTTTTAAAAAATATTTTTTTAATTCTTCCAACCTATGAGCACAGAATATCTTTTCATTTCTTTGTGACTATGTCTCTCAACAGTATCTTACAGTTTTTCGTGTTCAGGTCTTTTACCTCCTTGTTAAATTTATTCCCAGGTATTTTATTCTTTCTGATCCTCAAGTTCACTTGCTTGCTCTTCTGATGGAAGCCCATGGCACACACGCCCTCGAGGGAAGCCACTGGTCTGTGCTGCTCTCCTGCTGCTGGTGGTGGTGCCCTGATGACGCTTCTGAAGCGAGGTCCTCTGGCACTGAGCCCGGAGAGTCACCGCCGCAGTTACTCCCTGCAGCGTCCCAGCCCCTACTGCTATGCTGTGGTATGGAAACAGGGATGATGACCTCTCTCCCTCGCTGGCTACTTGTGGGCACCTCAGACTCAGTTGTGCCCACAGTCTTCCTTAGATTCTTATTAAATCTATTCCTTTGACTTTCTATCCTAAGCACTCTCTCCAAAAGAGTCAAATCTAGTCTATTCGCTTGCACAATTGGCAGGAGCCAACCAAGGTGAGAAGACTGTGGCAGAGATAGAAAATGATCTTCCTCTTCCTTTTCTTTGCTACCCTAGTCACTTCGGTCCCCAGATTCCTTCTACAATGTATATTTCCTCATGCAAATAGACCTATAGTGGTCACCAGTCCAGTCAGTGCTCAGATTGGATTGCTATGTATATTAGATTTGTGCATGCATTCGATTTAATAGCATCCTTGCTGAGATTCCTAGAGTGCACTCAGAAGAGGATGCTGCTACCATAAAGATCATCTAAATGAAGTGGAAGTCATTACTGGGTAAGAAAGTGGAATCTATTGTGTCTGCTCAGTGGCACAGACTTATTGTTGATTTAGTTCAGGGGAACTTTAGGGCTCTTCAAACAAACTGATACTTTGGTTACAACATGTTAGACACACACAATAAATCAGAGGCTAGTCACACTTAATTAAAGATGCAACTTTCTGAAATAAATTACCAGCAGTAGGGGGTCTCAGGGAAATTAAGCCATCCCACTTGTCTGCTCACTCACCCATCCTACAACAGAGCTCAGTCATCTAATTAGGTTAACCAGTATTTTTAATATATTCGGCTTCTATAGCCTGGGATAAAGATCCTATCTGAGATTTACAAACTTAAATAGAAAATTTGGGGTTTGGCTTTCTAATGATTCAAATGTTTTTAGTGGGCTGCAAATTTGATCATTTGGTAAGTGCAATGTTGTGATTTATAAGTGTATGATTGATTTCCCTGTAAATCCTCACATAGACTTTCTTCAAGATGTCCAGAGCAGGTTTTTCCAGTGCGTGCCACCTTGGGTTGGGGAACTAAGGTGAATTTAGGCCCCAAGGATCTCAAGAGAAATGGTTACCATTACCTGATACATAAAGATTATTTAGATATAGGGTCATCTCCAGAAATAACCTTTTTATAAGAGAAGCTTACATTACAGCTGGACAAACATCTAGAGGCAATATTTTATCATATGAAGTCATCCCCTTCTTGTCATGAGAGACCTCCTCCTCTCTCTCAATACATCGGACCTCATCCCAGTCCTTATTTATAAGTTCTTAGTCGCCTCATTTATTTTAGAATTTACATTCACGTAAATTCTCCATGTGCCTGAAATTAAATTTGGCCCTTTTCTCCTGCTACTCTGTCTGATAATTTGTCTTCTGGGCCACCCTGAGAAGAATCTTAGAGGAGTAGGGAGAATTTCTCAGTGCCCCAACATAAGAAAATAAATATTTGTCATTCAGGTAAACAAAGTATCTTTCTCTTATATATTTGGTCTTTGTCCATAGTTCCTGACTCACAGTTCCCCAAATCCTTAGAATGTCCTAAGTGATGAGAATGATAAAGGTGTCTTTTATTACATGAATGAGGTGACTATTGCAAGCACCCAAAGATGGGGGCCTTTTGCTAGGAGAATCAACCATGCGAGTTGGAGCTTCCAGGGCTCACCCTAGGCCTCTGGGGAAGGGAGAGGTCCTGAAGGCTGAATCAATCACCAATGACCACTGAGTTAATCCATCATATCTGTATAATGAGGCCTCCATAAAAATTCCAAATCACAGGATTTGGAGAGCCTCTAGCTCAGTGAACACATGGAGATTTGGAGAGAGTGGTGTGCCTGGAGAGGATATGGAAGCTCTATGCCTTTTCCCATACCTCGCTTCCATCATCTGTTCCTAAATAATAATATCCTTTGCAATATATTGGTGATCTAGTTAATAGATGGGTTTCCTGAGTTCTGTGAATCTCCCTAGCAAATTAATTGAACCCATATAACCGGTTGATTAGAAACACAAGTAATAGTCTGGGTAACTGAAGTGGAGGGTGGTCTTAGGAGATGATATCCTATGCCTATGGAATCCAATACTATCTCCAAGTATAGAGTGTCAGAATTGACTTGAAGTCTTGCATACTGTGCTGGCATCTGAGAATTGCTGGTTGGTAGGGGGAAGCCTCCATATACATTCACATTGGAATTGGGTCCAGGAACCCAATTGGTAAGAAAGGGCAAATGCTATCAATTAATTTCCTGTTCTCATCCATGTTATTTTCTTTTGACCCCTGGAGTTGGCCACCTCTATATTTTAATCGAGTTGGCTGCTTTCCCTACCCTATGATAGCAAATAGGATAACATTTCTGTGACACCCGAGTGATTTTTTTTCTTTTTTAAGAAGAGTTTAACAGGAATGTATATATGAATGAGTGAGGGTGTATGCCTGTGTGTGAGTGTGTGTGTGTGTGTGTGTGTGCGCATGTGTGTGTGTGTGTAGTCATGTATCACATATGATGCTTTGGTCGATGATGGACCAGATATATGATGGTGACCCTCAAATTTCCAATGCCTAGTGACATCATAGCCATCTAACGTCGGTGTTTTACTCCAGCAGCAGCATCTCATCAGCATCAGTTCATACAGCTCTGCTGAATGTGTCTTTTAATAGTATCATTTCCCTTTGTACCTGATTTCATCTCATGTTGTTTTGTTCATCATGGCCCCTAAACCTGCAAGATCCACTGCTAATGCTGCAGTGAGAGGTTACCTTTAGTGACCGATCTGGAAATGAAATTAAATGTGATTAAGGACTATGCAAGTGGAAAATCAGTAATGGTTATTGCTCACCAGTGAGGTATGTCCCATTCCACCATAGCAACAATTTTCAGGAAGAAGAACAAAATGACAGTAACTGTTAAAGACCTGCTTTACTGAAAGCAACGAGACTAACAAAAATTCAAGAAAGGCCTATATAGATATGGAGAAAATTCTAATGATCTGTATTGAAGACCAGAGACAGAAGTGCATTCCTCTCAGCATAATGATGCATATGATCAAATCAAAAAGTTTGCAATGTTCAAGGAAAAGGCTGAATCTGAATACTATGTTGAGTTTACCGCTATGACATTCACACAACAGGGCTGACATAGCTGATGCTTGCTGCTAGCGGGGAATTCAGCAGTGGCATTTGACCAGGGGCCTCAATTTCCCTTTTTTCTTGGTCTTTCTTGTGTAGCTGCTTGGGCTTCCTTACAACATGGTGGCTGGATTCCAAGGGGAAGGAAGTAGAAACGGCTAGTTCTCTTAAAGGGTAGTCCCAGAATTGCAACAGCTTGCACTGTATTCTATTAGTCAAAGCAGTCACAGGTCTAGCCTAGATTCAAGGTCATGGAGAAATAGATCCCAACTTTCAGTGGGAAGAGTGACAAAGAATTTGTGATCACTGTTATTTCATCTGTCGCTACATATTTCTTATGATAGGGCTTTTTCTTTGCTTGTTTCACTTAAACATCTTTTCATGTTAGATTAAAAATATTAAATTTGATACTTTTACCAAAAATGAAGATATAGACTCCAATCCTATTTTAAAATATTTACATCTATTTTACCCTTCTATCTTGACTAACTGTACTAAGATATATCTAAAATAACATTTGGCAGTATTAGTGATATTTATATCTAGAGCATGATATTTAGGACGATTTTTTTTAAAACTTGCTTTTGTGTCCTATTTTTGAGAGTTTTTTGTGAGAGTTTCTAATATTTATCATTTTTTTGTATTTTTTAGATTTTTATATTTACAGCAGTTTTGCCTGTGTTTACAGCAAAGTTGCAAGGAAGGTACAGAAATTTTCAGAGAACTATAGTCATTATTTTAATAAAAGCTATAAGCAGATAAGTTGTTGGAAAAGAAATTTGCCTTTCATTATATAGGAAGCACTCACAATATCTGTGAGTTGGTAACATTCTTGGGGATTGTCAAGTGCCATTTCTTTATTGTGTAGAAAATGTGGCCCGGAGAATGACTGCTCAGGTCACACAGGTAATGTTCAGGGAGTGATGTGGAAGGTTAACTGCATGACCGTAACTGAGTCATGTGTCACATCCTTTTACAAAATGTGAAGGAGTGAATTGAATTGGATTTTACCTAATATGAATCTATGCATTTGGACGTGGAGCCATAAACATGTAGTTGAAACCAGAACAGAGAAATAATTCAGTTACCAGATTGATTTCTGGGCTCCTTAGCAAAAATGTACAAAAGTTTCTCCTGATTCTTTCAACTTAATTTCCTTTTCTGGATGCACCCTCAGTGCATGACTTGTCCAGACAGGTGGTCTACCTGTGACCTGAAGACCTCTGTGACACACAGGAGGATGTTCCTGGTGGGAAGAACTTAAAAGTCTCTTTGAAAATGGGAGGCACTCAGCCTCACATGCTGCAGTAGTGGTTAGGTCAATTACCTCTGAAAGAGCACAGACCACGTACCCCTGAGTTTAATCCCAGGCATGGGTGGGTGTTGGGGGGAGCTTGGCAAACACCAATGTGAACAACTAAATAAATCTAAAATAAGATGCTTCTTCCTCTTCTCTCTTCCTTCCTTCCTGCCTACTCGCCTTTCTTTCTGCCTGCATCTTCCCTTTAAAAAAAGAAAGAAAGAAAATGGAAGGCGGTGAGGTGAGAAGTCAGGCGGGTACTGCTGTTGACCCAGACAAAGGAAAGCTTGTTTCAGGACTCTTGCTGAAGCAAACCAGAGGGCATTTTAGATCAAGCTACGAAGTGTCACTGACTGCTTCCCTCCTGTCACTGAGCAAATCACTCCTTGGGTTTTGCTGGTGAATTCTGCAAATTAATGGCAAACACAATGTCTGGGGCTCCTGCTGTAGATGGATTACTGGTTGTGAGGATGACCAGGATGGACTCTCATAGGTCTTTCTCACCCACTGGGCAGCTATTTTTTGCCCAACAGTACTTGGTTTCTTAGACCTGGTCATAGCCTGTCCTGGACTTTGCCAGGCAGCTCTCGGCTCCTCACCTGTGGTCTCAGCTAGCTTTGCTCCTTACTGTGAACACAATGTAGAGTTCATTTTCACTAAATCTTTCCTGACATTTTGCTGAAGTTACCATTTCCCAGCATTTAGAAGTTCTCTGGTGACCTTAATGGGAAAGGAGCCAGCCTCCAGCAAATCTCTTTTTGAGGAGAGAGGAACATGACCATGAAACAGGCAATAAATAAAGGCCCGGCACCGTGAGTGCAGCAAGGATGGAAAACCGCTGTTTTGCCCAATTGCATCAAGAAACAAAAAATAACCGGGAGTCTGTCTTGTCTGATTTGGTTGCCGTTTCTTTTAGAGGACATTTCCCTGGAGAGGCTACTTCTGCTTTCAGTCTTCTTTCCTCCACTGCTGCAAAAGGGCGGGAGAGGTTTGGTCTGTAATCTTTTTACCTCTCCCTATCTCTTCAATAAACAACAGATTTCTTCCAGAGTTTAAATGTTGTTTGACCACCGCTTCATTCGGAGTAATTCTGGATGCATGACAGGAAAAATGAATAGGAGGGATTTGCATAGTTCAAGAAACAACTCATCTTTCCAACAACACACATTCTGGACACTTTTGAGTATCTTCTACATTCTACCAGTTTTTCGTTTTTGTTTCTAAAAGGAAAGATACAGGCAGGAATGAAGGCAAGTAGGCTGGCAGGAAGAGAGAAGAGGTATTTTATTTATTTTATTTTGTTGTTCACCTTGGTTATTTCCCCTGGGCCCGGGTCTTGAACCAGGGGAACTTGGGATGTGTCTGGACTGCGCCTGTGTACTAACCTGCTAGGTCACCAGGGTGCGCCTCTACAAGGCATTGTGTTCAGGGCGGGGCCACAGCACAGAAAAGAGCAAGGAGGTGTGAAGAACTTGCTGCATGGGAGGAATTAGAAGTAGTTTGGAATAGCTAGAATGAAGGGTGCATATGATTTCTCATTGTTTTCAGAGCTGAAAAAGACAAAAACATTTTTCCTTGTGGAGTTCTCATTTCAATGGAAAGGAAAAAGAAGAAAACCAATATGCTCTGTTCTTTAATAAAAGTATATGTATGGTACTGTGGGACCTGAGAAGAAAGGACTGCATTCTGTCAACTGCAGAGGGTGTACCTGGGGGAGCTGGAGGCTGGGGGACAGGTGGAGGAGAGTGTTTTCACAGAACAGAGGATGCTTGAACTGAGTGTTGAGGGGCAAGCTGCTTTTTCTCAAGTCAACAGGTGGTAAAAGGGAACTCCTGACTGTGGAAACAGGATGTGCAAATGAGGAAATACATCGTTTTAGAAAAATTAGAAGGATAATGCAATGGTTCTAAACAGTCAGCCTGTAGATTGGAGCGTGACAGACAGCATGTCGGGAGCATGAAGAGCCATGGCTCCGGGACAGATTGGAGCTTACACCTGACCCCACAGCTGAGTAGCTGTGTGACTTTGAGCAAGTAGATTTCTCTGAGCCTTGTTCCATCCTTTAGAAAACAGGCACATATGTCTCCATTATAGGTGTTGTAATGAGTAAATGGATGCTGTAAAGTGATTGACGTTATTTCTCAACTACAAAGAGCGACTTGCCATCCTCCACCTCCTTCCCTGGTGGAAGTTGGGAGTAGCCCTGACTGTGTGGGGCCCATGAAGGCTGGGATCGTGGTCCCTATTCCCCCACAGTGAGGCTACAACCAGGACTGGGCCTGTGGTAAGGAGCCTGGGAAGGGGATGGAGGCTAGGTGGACATTGTCACCTTGGGCTTCTTGGGGACAGTGAACTGACCAAGACTCATGACCACCCTAAGCACTGACATCTCACACAATACTTATTTACCCTGGTGACACTCAGAGGAGCAGGGAGGCAAAACTGCCAGCTCTTTAAGACAACGCCACTTTTCGAGGGGCACTGACTTCTGGAAAATTAAAGAAGCACACGCCATGTTCCAGATGCCTGCATGCTCACTAAAGTGGGCAGATAATTTTGGGGAGTTTGCAGAGCCTCTGGAAGTCCATCCCTGACCCTCAGCTTAAGACCATGGCTGGAGGAAGGCCCTGATAACATGGCAAGCAAGGAAAGATTCATCCTCCAGGGAAGCAGGAGCATTTTCCTGACAGCACAACACTTTCCAGGGCTGCAGTTGCCTTTCCAAGCTCAAGTCTTCGGTCTCTCAAGAAACACAGACCCGGAGAGCGCCCATTCCCTGGAACCTCTCATGATGATGCTCCTTTGTCCCTTTTTCTTTTTTTCAGTTTTCTGAGTGGCAGAAGCACATATTAGGTCATTTGAAGTGATTTCATTTGTGCTCAGCTACTGATGGGCAGGAAATCGCTGAGCTGGCGGCAGCCACCGGCTGGGTGCATCGATCCCGATGACCTCCCTTCATGGACCGCAGCGCTGCTCTGCCAGGGGTTTTAATTATAACCTGAAGTGTATTTGTCATAGAAAGCACATCAGGTATAAAATATTAAAAGGGCAAATATTCTCCAAGAGAATGAGTTTTTCTGCCAGTGCCTTTTATTGGAACAATAATCCTGACAATATCAAAGTAACACACAAGTTCCTGCCAGGGGAAGTTGATGAAAGTAAAGACATCTTTGTTACAACAACAAGAACTCTATTCAGCACTGAGGTTGCTCCAGCAAATCTACATCCATTGTTATGTTTAACCCTCCCGATGACCCTTCCAGGACCCTTCTTACACTCGAGCAGACTGAGGCTCCAAGAGGCTTGTCTGAGGTCACACAGCCAGTATCAGAGATGGAACTCGGACCACGGCTGCCTGATTGTAAAGCCTATCATGTTTTTCTTTTATATTTCCTTCACATTTAATTCTTTCTCCTCACCCAGGTAATAAATAAATGTGGTCTAAAAGATAAAAAATGGCACCAGGTTCATAACAAAATTAGCTGTCTTCTGCTTGATGCTTCATCCCCAGCCCCATTGTCTCAGAGTTCCCCAGAAAAAACAGGACAAGTTGGGGTGTGTGTGTATGTAAATATGTATACATACGTAGATATACATACGCATATATACAGATATTGATATACATTATATATACATATATGTGTATATATACATTATGTGTATATACACATACATACATACATACATACATACATATATATATATACACACATACATACATACATATATATATATACACACAGAGGAGAGAGAGAGAGAGTATTGTAAGGCTTTGACACACAATTGTGAAGACCGGCAAGTCCAAATCAGTAGGGTAAGCCAGCAGGCTGGAGACCCAGGGAAGAGCCAATCATGTAGTTCAAGTTTGAAGGTCAACTCTTGGCAGAACTTTTTCTTCTTGTCTGGGGGAGTTCCGACTTTGTTCTAGTAAGGCCTTCAACTGATTGGATGAGGCCCATCCACATTATGGAAGGCAATCTGCTTTTCTCAAAGTCTATCCATTTAAATGTTTAAAAAAATCCTCGCAGTGCTGTGGCACAGTCAAGTTAATATATATAATATATATAACACCCACTTTTGATTCTATTAGATGTTTAATCTGCTACTTTCATATTTCTTAAAAACATGTTTTGTGTTTTTTCCCTCTTTTAAACATTCCCTATTGACAATAAAGCATCATTAGCTTTTGAAGGAACTGAAATGCTGATACAAAATCTGTGTACATACTAGGGATTTAACGTCCAGTGGGCTTTACCAAGCATGGTGGTCAGATGGGGACCAGGCTGATTTGTTGAATCTCCCAGAAGTCAGTATCTGATTCCGAGACAGCATAGCTTAAAATCTATAGGACAGTATGCAGATGTATGAGTAGAAAACTAACTGGCAAAATCTGAGACTTAAACGTCTTTAGGGAAAAGCAAGGACCCCACCTTAGCGACCTGAGTCTAGGACACACTCCTAGATACTCACACTGCTTTTACTTCAGGTGACCTGGATACACCCATGAAGGAAGAAGCCCCCACCCATCGCATGTATTCAAGAATCCATCCTGCCTGAGTGAGAGGCAGGCAGCACAGGTCGTACACGTGTGTGCATTTCCTTCACGTAACTTTCCTGGCCTGCAGGGTGCTTCAACTCAATGTTTCTGCTTTCAATAAACTTGCTGTGTGATTCTGACCAAACGACACTCCATGAATTCTTTCTGGACAGACCCTGCATCTCATCAGTGTGTCTCAGCTCACCGTCATCCACATCAGTATCAACAGGTGTTTTCTCCTGAGCTGGTCAGTTTCTCCAGAGAGAAAGACTTACCTGAGGAATATAAGCTTCTGGCAATCTGGAGCAGAGTGGGGAAAGGAGTTCAGGTGGACAGCATGATTTCAAACGATCTGTTTTCTATAGAGTGACTAACGGCAGCATCAGCTGGACCCAGTGTCCCTGAGTTTAGAGACGGACTGGTTCACCTTCCCAAATTATAAATCCTCAGACTTCTGCTGGGATGGTTAAATAGTAATTGCCTGGGAAAGGTAAGAGAAAGGATGAATAGGTCTAATTGCTTCTTTTAATCTTTTGCCCGTTTTTCCAGTCCTGATATCCTGTGTCACCAATTTCTGAATTTTTCTGGGATCTGGATCTGTCTAGCTTCTTCTTGACTTCCTCCCTCCGCTGACTTTGTTCCTAATTACTTCTGGTGCTTCTGCTTCTCAGCTTCTAAAATTGTATAAATGTTTATAATTATGTGTGGAATTTCCTCCTCTAGTCTGTTAATTTTTGTAAGTTTTAAAACATACCAAAATATATCATCATCTTAATGGACTCTTGGTAGGAAAAAGAGATGAAAGCATGTATTCTCATTAATCATGTTTATCCAGAAGTTAGTTGCCTAAAGCAACCACTCTTGACTCCTGAATTTCGAAGAGGCTGATGGAGAGAATGCCTGTTGGTTGAAGAACAGAAGCCCACCCTATTCCCAGGCTCACCAGTACTGATTTGTCTCACAGGCACCCAGGATGCGGTAGCTATCCTTTTAGCAATATTCTTGGTGGCTCTCTCTCAGGAGTGTTTGAGAGGTCAGATTTTTAAGCAACAGGTGAAAGTACTTAATAGAACAGGAGTCATTTAGCCAAGTTGGCTGCAAAGTAAATCCCTTTCCCCATTATTCTGCTGCCAGCTGGCTCGGCTTACCAAACTTGTTAAACTGCCAAGGAGGCTGGTTCACTACGAATGGACAGCAGTTGGCTCTCTAGGACTTTTTGGCCGGTCTAGAACGACTACGTTACTTTGATCTCAGGGGATCTGATCGAGTACAGCTTTATCCTTGAAAATATTGTCTTGAACATCTATCTAAATACTATTCTCCCCCTTTCCCTTGTTGGACACTTTCTCTTTTTTTGTTTTTTAAAGAGGAAGGAAGGGAAAGAGAGGAGGAAGAAGTATTTTACTTATTTATATGTTCATTTTGATTGTTTTCCCAACCTCAGCTCTCAAACCTGGGTCCTTGGGCTTTACATGGACTAGACCCCAGTCACTGGCTTAGCACCTGACTACCAGGGCACACCAAGCTTCCCATTTTTAAAGACAGAGATGAAATGCCTACATTTCTGTAACACATCCTCTAGCCCGCATCTCCATGTTCTCAGGGTGTTAAAGTGGGCTTCTGGGATAAGCTTTTCTATAGGATTGAATCCACTTATCAGTTACTCTCTTTCGCTGGACAGTGAGCTCATGGAGATGAGACACCCTGCCTTCCTCTACCCCAGGACATAGCAAGAAGCCTGACAGCGGCAGTCAGTGTGATTCATTGACTAAGTGCAGGGTCTTCTATCAGCCTGTGTGTCCTTTTACCAGGAATGGTGGTGAGTTTCTCTTCACCCACACTTTCTAGAGGGGACTCAACACTTTCCTTGGCAATACTCCTTCCTTGACATCCCGCCAGGAGAAGGGGTTTGGGTATGAGGAAGGAACAAAACAGAATACCAAGACAAAATTAGCCTTTGCACTGGGGGTGCATTTCTAGAGAAAGGACAAGAGACTGGAGACCATACTCTTGGTCTCCTTCTGGAGTCCTCCTCTGAACTGCAGCCTGCTCCCCTGCTGCTGGTGATGAGATGGGACTGGGTGGCCCTGGCCGTCCCGTGTCAACCGTGGTGGACTGTGACCTGGAAGCATCTTGTGCCCACAGGAGGCCATCACTCCCGCATATCTATGCCAGTTGGAAAATTCTCTTATTTCAAGACACGGGTAACTGGAAAATGAATGATTTCCCTTAGCATTTGGGTCTGCGCCTATGCTCAGGAATCTTTGCCGTTAAGTTGAAAGAGGCTGCATTTGCCCAGGGGCCCTGAAGAATGTGTTTGAAGGAGACTAACTCTTATGGCAAAGGGACATTCCTCATAAAAATTAACAAAGAGATGCACCTGGTGTCCTAGTGGTTTAGTCCCCACTGTGGTGCAGTCCGCGCAGATCCCCAAAGGTCCCTGATTCAAGACCGGGTCCGGGGTGGGGGTGGGGGTGCAACAATGGAAAAAATAAAGTGCTTCTTCCTCCTCTCTCTTCCTGTCTTCCTGCCTGCTCTTTCACTCCTGTCTGCACCTTTTCTTTAAGAACAAAATTAACAAAGAACATCTTCAAAGAGATGGAATTAACCTCTTACCTGAATTCTCCACCTGGGTTGGGGGGAACCACCAACATGAAGAACTAAACAAAATAAACAAATGCTTCTTCGTCTCTCTTCCTGCTTAAATGTAGAATGCGCATGTGACAATACATTCAGCAATATAAAGGAACTTCCGCGATATCATCGGCAGCATAGATGAATCTCAAAAACATTCTGCCCAGTGAGTGAAAGGAACCAGGCACAAAAGACCACACAACGTATGATTCCATTTATGTGAAATGTCTACAAAAAGTCAATCCATGGAGATGGAAGCAGATTAGTGGATGCCTGGGGCCCGGGAGGAGTGAGCCTTGATTACACCCGGGCATAGACATAACTTTTCCATATGGAGGCAAGCAGCTGCTAGCGGTGGTCGTGGTTACACAGCCTCCTAAATTAACTAAAACTCATTAAACTGTGCACTCATAGTGAGGACTTGTAAGATCTATAGATGATATCTCCACATACGTCAGATTGTTCGGTAGGCTAGCCAGAGCGGGGCTGGAAGAGGAGAGGCACCCCATAAACAAGGGCCTAAGAATGTCAGACAAGGCACTAACACAAACCAGGCACCAAAGGGCCCAGGAAACCATACATTTCTAACACAAAGCCTCAAAATGACCAGATAAGGTGATACTACTTCGCTGCAGATGCTCTCATCACCCAGACTGACTGGCAACCCAAGTGCAGTAACTCACAAAGTTACCTGCAGCTACCTTCACCCCACTGAAGAAACTTAACATAAAATTGTATATGGACTTATTCATTAGGCTCATTATAATAGACTAAATTATAGATAGGAGCTTGCGCACTTAAGCAAACACCTATTCTCGGAAAAGACAGCCCCCTGTCTCCTGGAGATCACCGCCCAGAAATGCCCCTAAAGTGGAGTTTCGTGGGGGAGGGGGAGGGGAAAGATCCCCTCATAAATATGTGCTCCCTTAGTAGAGAGTGTGTGGGTTTTCACTTGAGCCCCACCCACTTCTCCTATCTTGAGAAGGGTGCTTTTCTTTTTCTCAGCCTGCCACTTTTCTCTTTGTAACAAACAAAAACTTTTCTTTTACTTTCAACGTGCTGTGTCTGCAGTGATACTTATCCAGGGGAATCAGAAGAGCCTGCCCAGATTGCGCACTAACAAGATGAAAGTAATTCTGAAAAACTCCCTTCAGCTTAGGAAATGGATGGAAAAGAAGAGTGGGGGCACTGGCAAAACTCTGGATCTGGATACTTGGTGTACATCTGGCTTAAAGTCTTTTTTGCTTAGCTACCCTGTCTTCATGCCCTTGGAGGAGAGGAAATGGCACGGAGTCCTCCTTCTGCTAAGTCAGTAGAATCTGAAAGGCACCAGAATGCCTGTGGCTCCTGAGCAGCCTCCCCCACATGTAACCTCTCCAGCTCCCAGCACAGCAGCCTCTTTGTCTCTTCTTTTAGCTGTTACTTTAGTCATCTGAGCGCAGAGCACAAAGACCTAAATTATTAGTGTGAGTAAGTTCGACCTACACATTTCAACTCCAGCCTCATGAAGATTCATGTGCTTCCCTGCCAGACAGTCCTGAAGGGGCAGCTCTGAATGTGGACACCAGG
The DNA here is from genome assembly GCA_004363575.1 of Solenodon paradoxus. Classification (NCBI taxonomy): domain Eukaryota; kingdom Metazoa; phylum Chordata; class Mammalia; order Eulipotyphla; family Solenodontidae; genus Solenodon; species Solenodon paradoxus. The sequence continues at coordinate 43,337 of RJWH01004961.1, read as the reverse complement.
CCCTGGCTTCACTACCCAGCTGCTGCTATGATTGGCTGGGGACGGGGCAAGGACCCAGGTCTGGGGACCCAAACCTCCGAGAAAGAGACCCACCAGGTTGGAGAGGTGAAAAAGGAAGCATACAGTAGAATAGAAGATATTCTCACGATCAGAGCCCACACCTGTGTATACTTTTCTATACTTTGCAGAACATTTTCACGTTGTCTTATTTAACCCTCATAAGATCCAGGCAAGATTGTCACTAATAGCCCCAGGAAACAGGGTGAGAGGTAAGACAGTAAGTGATAGAGATGGGGACTCAAAGTCCTTTCGACTGAAATCAATTATATATACTATAGTATATTACATATGTGGGTACATAAATATATATACACCATATACTATATATAGTATACATATTTAGTATATATGTTCTCTGTGTGTATATATATGTGTGTGTTCATGTGCATAGATCTATTTTATCTGTCTACAGACATTTCTATATGTACAATGCCAAGTGCCTGTTGTGTGTTAGGGCTATTTTAAGCCCCTTGCATGGAGTCCTTACCACAATGTCGTGATGCTGGTACTTGTTAACAGATGAGGAAACTAAAGCACAGAGAGATCCCCTTGCCTAAGGTTATATAGTAGCAGAGCTGGGATTCGAACCTATGCTGTCCTGTGTGCTTTTCAGATACCATGCTGCCTCCCTCCAGGCCTGGCATGTTGGAGAGCTTTGGACTTGATATCATGGTACAGACTTCACTCAGATCCTGGCTTCTGGAGCTCCAGCCTGTCGTGCCTACACTGCCTTCATCTGCAAGGGCTCCACTTCCTGCTGTCATGGCAGCCGTCCTCGTGCCAGCCTCCTGCACGCTCGCTGGTTCTCACTCCCAGGCTTGGCTTCTGTTTCACTGCTGCCAGCCTCAAGCACAGTCCCGGGAGGACCTGGAAAAGCTTGTGAGTTTTATGGGCCTATGACTTTTTGAAGAGATATGAGTATTGATTTATTATCTTCTCTGTGTGGTGAAAATGGCCTTCTAAAAACTTTATGGATATATTTACATGGACATCTTCCAACTAAAGAATGTACTGTAATACATTTTGTTACTGAAATGTAACAAAGAAATTTGCTGCCAATATTGTTTCATTTCAAAGTGACATTGAATCAAGACTGAGTAAATATTTATGATTTCTCTTGAAATGTGACAGACTCAGGATATGGTAATTAATTTTACTGTAGGCTGAATTCAGAATGACTTTGGTAATATATGAGTAGGTGTGTAAAATGTTTATAGGCCTTTCAAAAATAAGCCCAAAGTTTAAATGAAACCTTAATCAGACAACCGAAGAGGAATAAAACTGCAATTCTAATTTTGCTGATAGAATTTCTGTGGTAAGCAAGGAGTTTGAGAGATTGATATTCGCTGAAGAGTATCAGCACACATCATATACTTTATGTACTGTTAGATTATTTGGAGACTTCAACTACATACTTTTCAAGAAATGTGTGCATTGAGCAACGGTTAGAAAAGAGAGGCTAAATTTAGAAAATTGGCTTTGGTTTAGGGCAGAAGCTACAAGGAACACATATTTCATAACTCTCTTACAAAAGGCTAAAGGAGTAATGTGTCATCCGAGGCCTCTGTTTTCAGGTGCTTCTTTCTTTCACCCCATAAGTGTAATCTATCAGTAAGTCCTACATTTTCTAAAATACATCCTACATTTCTTAAAATACATCCAGAATCTGGCTATGTCTCATCACTTCCACCATTACCACATGGTCTAAGCCCTATTATTTCTCACCTGTGTTACCATAATATCCCCGTTCCTGGTAACCCCTATTTCTTGGGGATTTATTATTGACATGGCAGGCAGATCGACTTGGCTTAGAACATCAGTGAGTTCATTTCACTCCTCGGCCTCCAGTGACTTCTCCCTCTCACTCGGACTACAAGTCAAATGAGCAGAGTTCACGGGCGGGCGCTGCCTGATCTGACTGATGTCATCTCCTGCCGAATTCCCTTGCTCGCTGCTCCCAGCCACTGGCACCCTCCTGTTTCAGGTCTCTGCATGCATTGTTCTCTTTGTCTGGCAAGCTGTTCCTCCAATATCTTTTTGGTCTTTATGCACATGTTACCTTTTTAGTGAAATTTCACCTGCTCATCCTAACATGTGCGACCCATTTCCCGTGTGCCACACTCCCTGGCCCTCTAGTCTGCGATGCTTTTTTTTCTTTGGCCCTTCTCACTGTCTAACACTATGTATTTTATTTATGTAATTGAGCATGGAAGCTCTATGAAGTCAGGAATTTGTGATTGTGTTGCTCACAGCTCTATCTCCAGCACCTGCAGTTATGCCAGATGCATAGAAGGTATAAGAGGAAACACATTATTTGTTGCATGGAGAGATGGATGGATGGCATAGATGGATGGATGGAGGGATGGGTAGGTGGACAGGTTTTGAACTGAGATTTTCATCACTGTGCTGTGAGGTATAGGGGTTGTGAGAGAGAAGTCAAACACTCAGTGCATGCTCCGGAAGGAACTGTTGAAAGGATATGGAAACCTTTAGAATTACAGGGAATAAGCTGGTAAACAATGGACCACTAGTTAGACTATTTCTCGAGAATAACTAGTAGGTAAAGCAACAGCAAACAAACCAGGAAGGATGCTATAAAATTGGTCCTAGAACTGAGGGTACAAGTGTAAAAGGAATAAAACTATACCTTTTATACTTCACCTTGAGAAACTGCATTCTAATTAAAAATGACTTTCTAAGTATAGAACCAAACCCCTACCCAACCCCTTCCTCACCAAGTAAAGTGGCAACAGGCCCTGTGCTCAGGACTAGGGATATTTCTCAGGACTTAGTTCTGTAGTGGAAACTGGGGCGTGCAGAACCACAAAGCAATGCACTATTTTGCAGTGCACAAAGAATTATCGAACAGCATCATAATAAAATTGTTCAGTAATTGAGCAATTATATTACATTATGTAATAATATATATGTTTATTAGCAATTACCCTGTACTCAGTACTTTACTTAGAGTATCTCCTTCAAACCTACTAGGTTATTATTTTTATCCCCAAGAGTATATTCATTCAACAACAGTTATTGAACACCTACTATTTTCCAGGCACCATGCTAGATAATGAGGGTGAAATACTGTATTAGTTCTGTCTCAAGGTAACTATAATCTAGTGGAGGCAAACACACACAAAATCAACTACGGAAGCCCATATCCCATGCTGCTCCTATATTCTGCTACTTTACACCAGCCTAGATCTCTGGACCAATAGATACTATTGCTAAATACCTGATTTTCCATTTTGTTACAGGATTTGGTAATTAAACCAGGACCAGCAAGATGAGACAGTTGTTTGGGATTCTTCCAACAAGTCTAGACTGTGATCTCAAGGTTATACAGGTTACACAGTAATTACATGGTGATATGTGTTGTGGAAGTTTCAGACACAACTACATCACAAACCCGTGGGAAAAATGAACAGTAACTTAAGAAAAAGTGGTATTTCTGTCTTCCTTAATCATGTATAGCTTTTTGTTAGTTTCTTCCTTTGCCCCATGTAGAGACTTTCCCAGGGAAATCTTTTATTCTACAACCACTGTTTTTATTTATAATGACCAGAAATTGTGTTAAAGACTATCTTAGGGCTGGTGCAACGGAGGAGTGTTGGAAAATCTTGTGCCTCACCTCCTTTCCCTTCTAGAATCTTTCCGAAGGAGGCTATGTTACCATGACTCAAGGTTGGAGGTCTCTTTGTAGGTGACCTGACTCAGGGAACTCACAATTCCACCCACAGGTGGGAACCCGAGAGCATCTGAGTTTATGAGGACAGAGTCCCTGAAACCCCAGAGTGGGGAATAGGCAGCCCCAGAGTGCAAAGTGCTGGGGATATGGGAAGAAAATATTGGAATGTTTGCTGATACCTTATCTAAAAATAGGGAGGCAAGCTTTACCTACATTTAATATAAAGACTGATCCACACATGCTCATTTGGTTTGTATGTCTGTGGGTTTCGTGTCACATACAAACAGCAAGATGTGTCTGGAGGCACAGTATCTCTCTCTGTCTCTGTCTCTCTCTCTCAAACACACATACATTGACCACTGTGCCTTTTTCACTCATCTGTGTTCCAAGTGTGATAGCTCATTTGTGCTACTTGAGAAGATGTGCAGATTGTTCCATTTCATTTTAACTAAATGAACCCTCACAAAATGGGGACATGCTTAAGAAAATCCTGCAAAGAAACAAAGAATTTGTTACAGATAAGGCAACAGATAATGGCACTGCTCCTAATCTAAGTTCATTGTCAGACTTATGATAAGGTTAGAAACAATGATCACCAGATCAGATCAGGTAAGAAGCAGACAAAACAAAGTTAGAAATTATCAAGAGAACCGTGCCTTTACCTCCACTGGCTTTTGTGATCATTCTCATCCTAGGACACTGTAAGCCTTGAGATAATAGCTCATATCATATCATGTAGCATATCATATTACATTGTATAGCCAATGATATTGTATCATGTTATACTATAGTAAATTTTAATTGCAGGATTGTGTGATTAAAAATAACTGAAGGCCACTGTGTTAGGAAACTAGATCTGCTTTTTTTTTTTTTTTTTTTTAGAGACGAAGGAAGGTAGGCAGGAATAAAAGCAGGCAAGCAGGAAGGGAGAGAAGAAAAAGACACATTTTTTATTTGTTTCATTTCTTTTTTTTTTTCACTCCAGGGTTGTGAATCCAGGTCCTTGGGTTTTACATGGTCCACACGCCAGCGTCTAAGCCGCTTAAGCCCCCAGGAAGCACACCCAGACCTGCTAAAGCAGGTCCTGTCCTTTAGGATAATGTTCTCTTCACTTGGACAGAACCGGCTGGCTAGGCTGGGTGGACTGGAGATGAGATTTGTTGTTTATTCGTAGATTGCATTTCTTAAACAACACTATTTGCATGCTGGTGGTCCCCGAAGAACTGTGATCCTTTGGAAAAACAATTTCGTATTTTTAAAACAAATAACCATTTTATATTTTTCAGTAATAGGAAATAGTGAAAGGGGGTTTTGTATAATTTTTCTTCATCTTGTGCAATTTATATTTTTAAAGTCTTCTTTCTCCTATAGGTATCATTTTTGTGTTTTAGTTTGAAAATGATTTTTCTTTTTGTGGAAGAAAATTTTCATAACTGGTCCATATGTAGAGCAGTGAGTTGGGGGCACAAAAAACTCCTTTAGAGCAAGTGACTAAATCTCTGCCTTGTCAAATTCTTTTTGCTGTTATCTTCCTGGACACCCCAAGCTTAGAAGTCCCCTCTGGTCTGGTCCCTCACTTTCCTTCAAAGATCAAGACAAGGGGCCAGCTTCTCCTCAGAAGTTTGGGGCTTTCCTGGTCCCTCCAGGCCCTAGAGGCTGAGAGTTGAGAACAGACCTCTGAGGACAGGTTGCTCTTTGAGTCATTCCAGATCTCGAGAAGCAGGTGATGCTCAGTTCTCACGGTTGGAAGGGATGACTGCAGTCCTCTCTGGTCATGGAATTCTTGTCGGTAGGTTGCTGACCAAGCACATTGCTTTGCTGCTGTCTGCTCACGGTATCTCTTCCCTGGGAGGTGAGAGGTTCTGTGGGGAGGCACTCAAGTCTGGCTCTGCTGTTTGGGCACTTTGCTTAGCTTCATGGTATCAGTTTTCTCATCTGAAATATGGGGATAATAATGACTATTTCATGGACTTGTGAAAGATGAAATTGTAATCCATATAATACACTCAGCTGAATATACAGTAAGATGTCAAAAAAAGTAAACTACTATTATTATCATGTATCATATATTCAGACTTAGCCCCTAGCTGAATAATTGGGGTCCCAATTACTGAATGACATAAAACTGAACTTCAACTACAACATCTATTTAGAGGGGTGACCAGCCCCACCCTGAAAATAACAGGATCTTATGTCATTTCTCCTACTCAAAACAACCTAAATATAGTTTACAGAAATAGGTTTTGAGAGCTTATAGACTTGGATTCAAACATCAGCTCTGTCACTTACATGATCCTGGGCAAATCACACCCTCCGTGGGCAAATCTGCACAATGAAGTTTTCATAGAGCAAACTTGAGTCATGAGAACTTGGTGTGAGCAGAGTGTCTGGCACGTAACAAGATCTCAGTATATTGTCCTATCTCCCTTAATGACCACTAAACAAGTCAAGTAATAACTATTTAGGCTATGAGAGACTAGGACAATTTAATTGTCTAGGGTTTCAAGGCCCATTATGTTCAAGTAAGAAATAGATTGGCTTGTGTTCCTGGTAAACTATTTCCTTGTGTTTCGTGAACTGTTAGAGCCCATTATCAATCTTGAGGAGGTGGATTAGGGAACTCCTGATTTTTAGCCAAGTTGCAAAGAAGTGTGGGTAAATTCGCAACCTACTATTGGCAATTGGTATCGGTAGTGGGACTGTTTTGCAGAAATGAGCCCTTAACTGGAATTAAATGCAGGGCCCCTAACTTGAGGTCTGAAGAGAAAAGGAGAATTGTTTGATGTGGAAAACCGACCCATTTGGAGTCAGAGTATGTTAGGAGGGGAACATTTTCAGTTACCTCTGGGACTCCCCAATTGCACGGAGATACCTGTAGATATGCAGAACAAGCAACATGTGCTAAATCCCTACAAGGTGCCATGCATGGTTAGGCGTTTTATAATTTGATGTAGTCTTGAAACGGTATGGAATTTGTATTAATTAATAACACAGTTTGATGGGTGAGAGAGTTTAAGACCTTGTCCTAGTCATTCTGACTGTTAAAGCCCATGCTGTTCCTATTTCTGCTGCCTCACACCACCCCATATCTTTGGACCAGAAGATGCTATATCTCTAAAGGAAAACAATGGACACTGGTAATTAAACCAGAACTAGTAAGACAAGGTGTTGTGTGGAGCTCTTATATAAAGTCTAGAGGATACTTAGTGTCATGAGCACAGTTCTGGGGTCCTCTGGTAAGAGGAATGCGGTTTAGTTTTCTCCAGCCTTCAATTTCTGTGATATCCAAGGCGCATTCACTAAGCTAAAGTTTCTGACTACTTCTTTTATTACCAGTTCCATGATGGTCCTGTCTTTTTGATCTTTTAGCGGTGGAATGGAGGACAATTCTCTCACTGGGATGCAGAATCTTACTGTCAGTACCTGAGACAGCAGTTCTTGGTGTTTCATTGATGGAAGTTCAGTTGGCAATCTGTGAGTCTTCAGCAAGAAGAAAGATGGGGAGATAAACCTCTGTAATGACCACGGGCCATTAAATCTGACCACCACCTGAAATCAATACCTGCTCAAGTTAATCTCAGTTACAGTCAACTATAATTTATGTGGCACAGGAGCCATGCGGAGGTCCAGAGAAGCAGGTGTGGGAAGGTGAGGCTGCCACCTCAGCCCCCAGGCAGGTCATTTCTGCTCTCTGGGTACTATTGTAGAATGGAATCCCCGGTTTCTTTTAAAAAGTAAAATAACTTTCTTTCTGATTTTAAAATAAAGCACACACATTATTATTTTGCTTTTAAATCCGACATATGAAAAAGTTTAAACAGGAAAACGAAAATCCCACCTTTAATCCTGTCAGCTGGTGATAACATTCGGTATCTATCCTTTCAGACATTTTTCTGTCCCTATACCTCTAGTTCCCCAGAATTGTTTTAAAAACAGGACTGTATTTTATGATTTTATTTCAATCACTTCTAGTATACTAAAACATATCTCCAAAAGAATACAGATGTACGTTGCTATTTTAATGGGTCTGTGATATTCTATTACAGAGCTATACAATAATTTATTTAGCCATTCCTCTCAATTGTTTCCAACTTGCCCTGATTGTAAAAAAGTTGCAACAAGCACCCTGCTATGTTTTCATAAGTATTTCATCCTGTGATCCTTAACCGTGAACCTAAAATCCCGTAAGATTCTAGGACCTCAATCTCGCATAAGTACAACCCCTGGAATTACGGTAAAGCATTCATTCATTTAACAAATATTTATTGGGTGACCATTGTAAAGGACAGAGGGGAAAGATCCCCCAATCCTCTGGGTTCTTCTTGGGCTGGTTGGCTAATCAAATGAATGTCAGATTAAAAGAAGAAAACAACAACTATAATAACATGCATGGAGAATTCATATGGATACAGATTCCAAGCAAATGGGAAAACATGAAGGCATTTGTATCCTGAGCTAAGGAATGGGATAAGGGTCTGGGCTTCCAGGAGGGAGAAGGGGAACTTACGTGTGATGAAAACTGGATGCTCTGTGATCAGATGTTTGCCTTGACATATAGCTAGTTTCTGGTAGAACTCCTAATACTGGGTAACACTCCCAATTTTAATTCTTCCGTGTAGTTAAGGGAGTAGTAAAAGTTTCCTGTGAACCTGAGGGTTGCTATTGAATGTGGCTCAAATAATGAATGAGACAAAGTGACACGTTTTGGGAAGGCCTGTTCTGGACATCTTGGGGAGGTCCTAAACTATGCTCTATGGTTATATAGAGAATAAAACAGAATAAATATCTGCCCTCAGAAGGGCAAAAATCTCTGGCATTACACTTAGAGGTGGGAGATAAGTGATAAATAGTGTGTTAGCAAGTGGCAAGTGTTAAGAAGGAAAACAAGGCAAGGAAAGGAGGCTTTCTTCCACAGTCATTCAGCATTTATTCTCTCTATCATTATGCTATTCAGTTTAATTCACTAAACAGCTGTTGCTCCCGTCATGGTACCAACTGTACTAGGTATTGGAATGGAGGGCGTAGAGTTGAATGAAATATAAGCCTGGACTAGACAGGCTCACATTCACTTGATTTTTGGCTTGTGACTTAACCATTTCCTCTCTGCATAGTTTGTTTTCATAACTAGATTAGTTAGTCCTTAAGGGCCGGAATCCATGCTTTATATTTCTTTCATCTTCTGAGTATTTAGCATAATTTTTTATACCAAGTTAATGGTCATAAATGCTTGTTTATACTTGTGAAACAAAAATGATGTGGTTTTGTGAAATGGAAGACTGGATTCTGATAGGCCACAGAAGAGTCAGTGTGAGTTAGACTTCAGCTTTGGATGAAAAAAAGTACTAAATAATATCTATGCAACCTATCAGAAAACAACCTATTTAGAACATGGTATTGACCTCAAAAAAACAAAAAAACAAAGAACACAACAACTTGCTCTAAATCATGCATCATTTCACTAAATATAGTAATGTAGATACATCAAAATTATAGTAATTGTAGCAAATATTGGGCAAATCTGGTTGAATAAGTAGTGCTCGTTTTTTATAGAGAAACATAAACCCAGTGAAGAATCACGTGGATTTTCATCTAGCTAAGTGTGGCTCTTTAAGCAGTCCCCAAATGCTACTGACATTCACCAAACTCTGCCTGCAGAGGAAACGCTAGCTCTTATCTGAGGTTTAAGACTTTAGTTGTAGGATTCTATCACCTTTCCCCAAAGACCCTGTTTTAAAAAAGTGCTCCTTTCTACCTTCCTGGCTACCAATGGGCTGTTTCGTTTCTCTTTAAAAAAAATTATTTCTATTCAAATCCTTGCAAATATAGGCAACTTTTAAAAAGTGTAGAGCATGAAGGGTAAGATTGGTTTTATATCCACTAATTTTGAATGCCTACTCCTTGTCAGGGATTGCATAACACATTATTGTATTCACTTTTATTTCTAATTCTCTAAACAATTTTGCAAGAGGAGTAGTATTATCCTCATTTTTCAAACAAGGGCTCTGAGGCTGAGGTCAGTGTGTAAGTGGTGGGGGCCCAGGACTGCATACTGCTTTCTGCAGCTGTCCTTATTTATTTGTCTATTTTACTTATTATTAGTATCATATTATTGGCATAATTGATGTCATTTTGGCAGAAATAGTACCATTCTCAATTATTTCTCTTAAAATGTACACTCAGTTCTTTCCCTTCTTCCTCCCCTCCGCTGTGGTTCCTCTTAACAAAGCTTCTGCATACCCAGGCTTGGGAGGTGTGAGAACCTCTCTCTGGTATTTTTTTTAGCTTTGGGCCTTTTCAGCTGAGTAGGACCTGGGCTAAGCTGAGCTCCAACCAGACAGACCCCAGCTGCCCACAGGCTCAGGCCAGGCTTTGACCTCAACTTCTTTCTTTTTCTTTTTAAGCTGAGCCTACCTTTAATTGCCTCCTCCAGCTTTATTTAGATATATTTGACACGAAGATTTGATACATGTATATATAACAGAAAGATGATTACAGTAAGGTTAGCTAACAATTCTGTCACTTTGCATAATTGCCGTGTGTGTGTGTGTGTGTGTGTGTGTGTGTGGAGAGAATTTAAGATCTATTGTTGGCAACTTTCAAGCATGCAATACAGCATTGTTAACTATAGTCCTTAGGTCCCTGGAATGTATTAATCTTGTAACTGGAAATGTGTACCCTTTGACCCGCATCTCATTTCTCCACCCCCAGCCCCTGGCAACCACCATTCTACTCTGTTTCTCTGAGTTTGACTTTTTTAGATTCCACTTGTAAGTGAGTTCATATAGCGTTTTTCTTTCTCTGTCTGACTTATTTCACTTGCATAATGTCTTTAAGGTGCACTCATGCTGTCGCAAATCTTATTATTTCCTTAAAAATTTTTTTTTTGTTGAGCCTCCCTTTTTGGTTATATCTCTACTAATATAGTACTAATATAACCCAGATTCTTGGAGCACCTGGGAATAAATAAATAGCCAACCTTTTGACCCCTATCTACAGAGCGATCTAAAGACTTTAGAATGAAATAGGCCTTTCTCCAGTGCCCGCCACAGCAGTGAACTTGTGGGTGCCCGATTTTTGAGTAAATAAGTGACATTATTTATAGAAGTGGTTTACTAACTGTCAAAGTCTTTGCCACAGATTTTAAAAGTAAGTTTCAGAGAAGCTACTGCCTGGGACAGTATGGAAAAAGATAAAGACAAAATTTTTGAGTCAAATCAGCAAAAGGGCTAACTGTAGCTCTACTTAAAGGGAGAATCCCTAAAAGATATTTTTACAAAAAGAAATGTTCTCTTTGATATAAAAACTTCGTCATTCCCTAGAGCAGATTGTGGGTCCATGTTTTCTATATCCATGGTTCTATTAGCAAATCCTTTTTTCTTTTAGGAAAAAAAAACAACCAAAACTTTAACAATTATGTAAATAATACATGTGTATTATACAATGATAGAAAATACTGACAATTATGAAGAACTATGCATCACTAATAATTTTATCACATGCAAATAATCACAACTAACATATGGTATAGTTCCTCCTAGCATTTGCTCATGCATATATAATGTATATGTACTAAGACAGTGGAAATACATACACAGTTTGCATCCTGTTTTTTTCACATAAAATTTTTTTAAAAGAAAAGATGTAGGCAGGAATGAAGGTGAGCAGAGGCAGGCAGGCAGGAAAAGAGAGGAAGACAAAGAACTTTTATTTATTTCATTTAGTTGTTCATCTTGGTTGTTCCTGCCAGCTGCGGGATGTGAATCCGCAACCATGGGATATAAGTGAACTGAACCCAACCCCTCTTCCTCCAGTGAAATTCACCTTTACTTAAACTTTCATAAGTATTTCTCCAAATCATTAAATATCCCTAAAATACTGATTCTTAGTCTATGTAAACTATTATGTTCACGTCACATAATTTATCATGAATACCTTCAGTCGTGTTTCTACTTTTAACTATATAAATAATACACAGTGGATAGCTTTGTATACAGCTATGATCATTTTCTTATGATCTTACTTTCATTTGTAAATTTCAGATGAGGTTACTTCTAAGACAGCAATTTTCAACCAGTGAGGAGAGGAGGATATGTGTAATTTGAACATCCTTTCACAAATTTTTTATTGAATTCAAATTTTATTGAGATATTTGTTTTGAAATTCTATGACAAAGTGAGGGATTTTTAAATGAAAGGAAATGAGCTGAAATGTGTATTCAAAAATATCCGTCGCGTGCCTGCGACATGTGAGGCCCTGTGGAAGGCCGTGGACAGCCACCATGAGCAAGACAGTTAAGGATCACATACTAAGGTTTGTGTATAAAACTTTTAAAGTATCTATTGGCTTGTGTAGATAACTTTTTTCTTTTGTCATCTTGTTTAGAGCAAAACATATTTGTGCTGAGACTGAAAGAGATTACAGGTGTGTTCTGGTAGAGTAGCGGTTAGGTCAATTGTCTCCAAAGGAGCAGGTCACACACCTCTGGGCCCCAGTCCCCAGTCCAGAGGGAAACAACCAGTGTGAACAACTAAATAAAAATAAAATAGAGTGCTGCTTCCTCCTTTCTCTGCTTGTTTGACTACTCTTCATTCCTGTGTGCACTTTTCCTTTAAAAAATGGGGGAAATGCCTATGTTGGGGACCTAGTACACTGTAGGTCTTTGATCATCGCGGTGACCTATCACTTTCCTCTTCCCTCAAAATGATGTTTTCATTCATGTTGATACAACTCACACTGTAACCCAGCATGCATGTGCTAGCTACTGGCCAGGGTTCTTCTGAACCTAGAATAGTATTGGCATAGTGGATGTCATTCTGGCAGAAAGAGTAAAACTCTAATATGTGAATCTAGTAGTATAATTCTAAACTATTCGCAGAAGTTGGTATAGCAGGTCAGTGGCTTGTTAGCACCATGTATTTTTTTTAAGAGGAAGGGAGCAGGCAGGAATGCAGAAGAGCAAGCAGGTGGGGAGAGAGAGGAGAGAGAAGTATTTATTTAGGTGTTCAGGCTGGATGTCTCCTCCGCCTACCCCCCCCCCCACCATCTGCCAGCCTGGGGTTGTGAACCCGAGTCCTTGGACTGTGTGTGGACCACACTGGAGCCACAGGCTTAAAACTTGAGACACCAGAAACACACTTTTTTAAAAAAAGAGGATATTTGCATCATTAACACCAGTCTCTCTCGAAACTAAAATCATTATGATTTAATTGGAAGGGTCATTGCTTTACAGACTTTGGAGGTTTAACACTCTTATTGTAAACCTGGATGACAGGCCTTATGGGAACTAAAATTTGAAACTTTAATGAAAACTTTGGGATCATTCAATGTTCCCTTTGCATTTTACTTTCCATTATCTGTCCTTATAGACCTCAGAGTTACCCATGATGAGTTCTCAAGAATTGCTTTTTGCTTTAGGAACAACGTTTCACAACCTTGAAAGAGACTTGATCATTTGGGGGAGGATGTTAAGGTGGCTGATATGATGGGCAGGTGGAAGGATGGAACTGATGTGATCATCCGTTCCCTCGCCTCACCTCAGGGGACTCCAGGGGACAAATACAGATTATTTGGGATAGAAAAGTTCTTACTGTGATTTTTTTCTTTTCCATAAGCACCAGAACCATCCATTTTTCTCCAAAGGAAGTTTGTTTCTGTGTCTGTTGTCCTTCAGCATATGGGTCTATTGTTAATCCAGGTGTAGCCAGGTGCACCCGCAGAAGTTGATACAGCAGGTCAGTGGCTGATTTTGTGAAGATTCTAGGTAATTTTGGTGACCCATAATTTCTTGAATACATTGTGCTCAGAGAATAAAACTTAAAAAATTATTTTCTTTTCTTAGTGACGTGAAACAAAGATATTTGTTTACAGAGGTCAGGAGAACACAGAGCTGGGTTATAGGTAAGGAAAACTATTACCTTCCTCTTCTTACCTCCTATACTCTCCTTACTATCTTTTTTTATTTCTCTCTTTCTAAGGCATTAAATATTAAAAAAAATCTCTTTGGAAGCACATAATAATGTGTTTCCTAAAGTAAATTTTACCTAACATGAAGAAACTGTTAGCCACGTTTCTTTCTTTTCTCCCTCTCTCTCTTTAAGGAAAGTTGCAGGCAGGAATGAAGGTAAGTAGAGGCAGGTAGGCAGGAAGAGAGAAGAGGAAGAAGTGTTTTATTTATTTTATTTAGTTGTTCTTCTTGGTTTTTCCCCGTGGCCCAGGGATACAAACTTGGGTACCTGGCATGTATGTGAACTATGTGTGGTCGGAGGACCCAACCACTATTCCACCAGGGCACATCTAGCCAAGTTTCTTTGTTTCACATTAGGGAGTATTTGAAAGAATGATCTTCTGACCACCCTTGATGGGTCATGGTTACTGATTAGTGCCTGCGGATAGAATTACTGTTAGCACATGATGCACTTTAATAGGGCAAAGTTGGACACACACTGATGGAAAATGAGGTAGGGGATTTTTATGCCTAACCAAAAGTAGCAGACTCTCAAATCCTGATCCATAAATTGACTTTTAGAGTTCTGATTGCTGAAAGCAATTTGAAGTAAGACTTCATTTTCCCTGAATCAGGTAAACTCAGTGCTTTCAACATTGAGAGCTTTCACTCAATATTTATTTCTCTTGTAGTAAGAGTATAAATGTAATCTGAATTATATGACTATCTATAAATCTGATTTATGAAAACATGTCAAAGAAATCACAGACTTTAAGAATCAATGGCTGTTATCACTTGAGCTAGAGAACCACATGATTATTTAGCTAATTAGTCCTGGAGTGTATGGACGTACAATTTCAAATTTGTTGTATTTAGCTATAAATATAATGGGATCTGGAAAAATACTGGCTCTCAAACAAGTAAGAAACTATTCACTGATGCCACCCACACAAGGCCAGAGTAAATTTATGTTCTCTATCATTTTATTTTGAAAATATTTTTCTGAATTGATAACTGGTTATCATGCTCTGTTGTCATTCCATTTTATAATCATTCTGGGCCTTTAGGGAGACATGAAATGCTTTATATCACACCAGTAATATAAAGCATAGTGATTTTCTTTTTTCCTTCACAAATGCCTTGAGGTTGTGAGTTCCTTCATATCCTGCAACCAATTTGAGGACAAGACATGTCATTCTGCCTTGTGCCCCCTGCACAGTGAGGGGCATGAGTTCAAACACTCAGTCCTTGGGCATTCCTGAGCCTGGGGAAAGCGATGGACGGTGCTGTCCTATTGGTTGGGAAATATCAAAAGCCCTTGTGGGCACAGGGGTGGCATTTACAGGTTTCCATCTTTAGCACCACAAAGACATCACTGTGGGGATTTAAAGAGAAGTCGAGATTTGAATGTGAAAAGGTAGAATGCAGACACAGGAAAGATTTCCTAGAGTCTTTTAACCTTGTTGCAGAGAAGAAATGTGATCCATCTCAGGCATGTGAAGGTCTTCATTTGTTGGTCAGGGTTGAGTGAGTCTCTGCCTGCGGGAGGGAAGGAAGACGACTAGGGGGAGCTAATGGGTTCGCAATTGCTAGCTGTAGATGAAACGCTGTATTCACATCTATAAATACTTGGCAAGGGAGTAGTGAGCAGGGAGTAATGAGCAGGTTCAGATTACTCATTTGTTACTCTGTAAATGGCAAATTTAGCGTCAGCCGGTAGAGTCAGCTAGAATCAAGTCTGATATGGTGAGCAGGGGCCAAACCCTTCCAGATCAACAAAAGGTTCAAGGTGGCCTGTTTGGGTGAGAAGAATCTACCTGATGGTGCCCTCTTGCCCTTTAGTACTGCCTCCCCCTGTAATTAACCTTCACAACAGCTCCATGCCCTGCTACTGGCAGCTCTGTAAGCCACCCGCCCTGCAGAGAGTTTCCTGCTACTTCTGCAGCAGTGGCGCCATGGACCCGGGACACTTGCTGGAGTGGCACAGAGTCTTTTACTCCAAAGTAAATAATAAGTTCCCTTTCTCCGATGCTCCAGTCTAGTCTGTGAACATACCAGTCCCACACTCTAGACAGACTTGGATTTGAATTTTTAAGACAAGTTGGAGAAGGTCCCTCATCTCTTTGAGACTCAGTGCCTTGCTTCAAGAATGTAGGATGACCAACCACCCTGGGGTTTTCCCCAGGATGCAGGACATCTGTGTTCCAAATGAGAATGTCCCAAGCAAACCAGGATGAGTGATCGCCCTACTAAGACAGGACTAATACCTCATTTGCCAGCTGGATGAAATACAGCATTATTTGTAGAGTATCTGACTGGAGAAGTATTTGATAAATGGTAGCTCCCACTCTCCTTAATCAATTAAAAGTAGTTGTGCAAAAATTGTTGTGGAACATTGGCCAGGTACCCAGCTAGGTGTTTGGTGGCGGTTATCAGGCGATCACATGAAGTCTGAAACACAATGCCTGTCTGTAAGTGTCTCATAATCCAGGAGGAGTTAATCCACACAAAACTGATATTTTCTTTACCTGTACTTCTCTATTTCTTTCCCCAGAAAGGTTGGAGGAAGCTCGGTATAGAAGATACATAATACAGATACACAAAAGTAAGAGTTGAAGGACAATAGCCACATAATTAGGGAGATAGCGGTGGAATAATTATACTAGAAACTCGAGGCAAGGAAAGCGTCTCCAACCCAATGTGAAACAGCCAAGAACGAACAAGAATAACACAGGCAGACTGAAATGAAACAGTAAATTATACGGTGTCAGTTCCAGAAGCTCAAGGTAGTGCCTGAGAAGTTCAAGGTGGATTTAATGATGATTTCCTCAAGCAAGCTGCATGATTGGGGGCAGAAACTGCTTGCCTCAGTTTCTTCCAGAAAACAAGGAGAATACGTCCTGTATTCTGTAACAGACATCGACTATTAATGCATGTATGTTCCCAAACTCTCCCCTTCCTCTGCCCATTTAGGATGGGCATTCAAGTCTCTTCTAGGGTCAGAAAGAAGAGCAAGGTCTTTCTTTGAGGGGAGTTTAGGAGAAAAATTTTCTCAAGAAGTTAGGAGGAGAGAGGAGAAAAGGTGAACTTTGGTGGGCAAGGGAAACAGACGTGAGAAGTGAGAGGAAAGAAGATTATTTCTTTCAACACAAGGAAGTGTTGTCCAGAACAATACATTCTTTGTGAGACTTGAGAAATGCAAGCTAAGAGCTTGAGAAAATTTGGAAATTTCTTTTTATCTGCCAAGCTGTATTTCTTTAATCCCATTCCCATTCTGAGACACAGGTCAATGAATGAATGTAGGAGAAGGCACTTGGCGAGAGTCATGTTGGAATCTGGATTTGAATCCTCTCCTAGGAGCTCAGACTCTGTTTTTGCTGGGAAAGGATTAAAAAATAAAAATAAAAAAAGAAAGAAAAGAAAAACACTTGGAAACATGGGATTCTGGCTTATTGGTGTCATAGCTGTATGTCATTGGGCAGGTTGCATATCCTGTCAAAAACTCAAGCTCCTCATCTGTAAAATGGATAATTTGAACAGAAATGAGATAATGTATTTGCATATACAGCTCTTAGGACAGTGATGAACACATATCAGGCCTTCAGGAAATGCTAGGGCCCTTTCTTCCTTCATTTCTCACAATCCATCTTTTTCATGAATAACTGACAAGAGGCAGAAAATTCTCCCTCCCAGCCTGTGCAAAGATATAAGTTCCATAGCTCTCCCTTCCCTTGTTCTCCATCCAGCTACATCCCCCTCATCCCAAATGCACATACTTCAGAAGTTTATTTACCCAGAGGTCTACCTTTTCCTTGGATTTTCAATGCTCCTTCAGGACAGTGACCACAACTTTCTAACACGATGTGTATTGTAGAGCATAGAACTTCGTCAGATGCTACAGAACAACCCCCTCTACGTTTCCCCCATTAGTTCATGACAGCTTTGTTCTATCCCATTCCCAAGGCTTAGATCTACAACTGTTTCAAGCCTGAAGCTTGGTATCCAAATCTCTTCATAAAAACATTCTACTTATTCATGACTTAATACACACTTTCAATCTCAGTGTGACCTCTGGTTCCAGAGCTGTTCATTTGCCCCCAACTTTTTGCTCCCTTTGTCTTGACTTCTTTTCCTACTTTTGACTATCATTTCAGTTACTCTCTCACCATTTCCTTTTATCTTCTTACCCCAATGTCTTTCTGTCCATCCACTCCAGGACATTCCAGCCCTGGATCAATTAAGCCAGTTATACTTGGGTTAAAAGTGCTGCTAAAAAAAATTATATCACCACAAAATTCATGCTTTCTAATTTACCAGGGCTCAGTGCTGCCCTGAAATCCTTCCATGCATCTTAGTCATTCTCCTGTCTCCTCAGCATCTGTTCACATTTTCACCTCTTTCCTTAAATATACCTTTCCATTTCCTCTGTCCTCTCAATAACCTTACCTCCTGGTTCTGTGGGAGAAACTTAGCTCTTCATTCAATGTCTTACTTGCCCCCAGTCCCAGTCTTGGCTGCTCAGAGATTTCATCCTGCACCTTTTTTTCTTCTAAACTTTTCCAATGGAAGATGTAGTTTTTCTTCCTTCTAAATTTCCTGTCATCTATGTGATACATTCTGTACCCCCACTGCCCTCTCTCTCACACACACACACACACACACACACACACACACACACACACACACACACACACACTGTTGGTCAGTAGAATAAGCAGTTGGGAAGAAGAGTAGGACATGGAGAGGAGGAGAAAAAGCATGCTGGAAACTGCTGGGCCCCTGGGTGCCTGTCTTCAGTGACCATTGACTATAATGACCTCTAGAGTAAAAGCTACTCATTCATTTCTGCCTTGAGAAACTATTGACTTGTTTTTCAAGTTTAGGACTGTTGTTAATAATGCTGCTATGAACACTCATGAACATATCTTTGTGTGGATCAGTGCTTTGTTTCCCTTGGGTAAACTCCTAGTAGTGTAATTTTTGACTTCTATGGAAAGTTTATTTTTAACTTTTTAGAAACTACCAAACTATTTTCCAAAGTGGTTGTACCATTTCATTTTCCCAGGAAAGTGGCACACTTTATGTAAGTGACTCTCTGTAATCACCTGCAATGAAGCTTCTAGAGGAAACAAGGCATTGAGTACCAAGTGGCTGTGGTCACAGAAGGTTTTAGTGTAAATAAAAACAATAAAGAATTTGTTTGCTTGTAAGTACACTGGAGAGTGTGGGCAAAGAAAACAATGAATCAGTGCTCTACATGACAAAAGTTTTAGGGATAAATCATAAAGCTTCTATGACTTTCCTGAAAGCTCTTATTTTCTATAGGTGCAGGGCCAAGATTTCTGAAATCCAAAACCAAGGTCTAATTTTGAAGATGCCTGAATTACAGTGCAAAAAAGAATTTACATCTGTGAACATACTAGAAACTATTGGGTTGCATACTTTAAATGGGTATGGAATGGATATCTTTAAAAAGCCATTACCAAAAAAAAAAAAAAAAATCACAACCTTTAAAGGTTTTATTTTAACATCAGGGCATTGATTGGGAAGAAGAGGGATCCTGAAAACTGAGATGGGACACATAGGCAGTTTCTGAGGAAGTTGAGGATTTCAGACTCTAAATTCTACCAAGTCTCCTTTATTGTTAGAAGCAAAGAACCTCCTTCTGTCCTGTCTGAGGAGGTTAGTCTCCCCTCATCTCAAAACATGTAATGATTTCTTTTAAAGTAGGTGGCTTGCAAGGGACAGTTGATCTCCCTCAGGACCACCCCTACCACAGACCTTTTCCTTGTCCCATCTATAGTCATTGATGACCTCATTCAAGCTTATGGCTCTAAGTGGCAGTTCTTTGCTGATGACTCAAGTTTATAGCATCAGCTTAGACCTCTCTCCTGAACCCCACATTCATATATTCAATTTCATTTCTTTAAATCTCTGGTTGGGTGCCTAAGTGACATCTCAAAAGCAACATGTGACATATGAGCCCATTTAGTTTCCCTCCCCCATCTGCTCTTTCATGGTTAACATTCCTGGTGTCATCTTTTTCTCTTTCTCTCCTATTCACATCCAAAACATTTGCCGATCCTCCAAAAATGTGTCCTGAATTCAGTCCTCCTCAGAGCTGCCACTGCCATTGTCCTGGTCCTGGAGTCACTGACATCTTTCACCTGTGCTGTTGGAGCGGCCTCCTAGATGCTCTCTCGCTTCTAGCTTTGTCCCTCTTCTATTTCCAACATGGTTGCCAGAGTGATCCTGTCAAAATGTAAGTCAGATCACATTACTACTTTGCTCAAAATCTTCCTTCAGGGTAAAAGCTAGAGTTGTGAAAAAACCTGCATGACCTCTGATCAGCCCCTAGGCTGCTACCACTTCTGGCTTCATCCCTTTCTCCTCCTCATCATTTCACCGGACCACTCAGGTTGTTTCCGGCTTCCCTTTGAATGTGCTTGGTTTACTCCACCCCAGGGCTTCTGCTCCCATGCTCACCCCCAGATACCACATGTCCATTCTCAATCACTCCCCCAGTAAGGCCTTTCCTAGTCATCCCACTTGAAAATTCAAACTTTCTGCATTCTTGATGTTTCCATCATCTTTCCTTGCTTCATGTTTCTCTGCTATTATTTATCACTCTCCACACATAGATGAGAAAGGATTTTAGCTCCCCCGGCTTCTGCTGTATCTCCAGTCTCTACAACTGTGCCTGACACATAGTGGGTTTGATCGAAATTGCAGAATGAAAGTATGCTGGTGTTTTATAGATACTCAATCATGTCAACAATTTAGCTGATTTTTTCCATCATGAAGTTGAGAAGTATTCTAAGACATTTCCTTCCATTTCTTCCTCCCATCCCCATATCTAGATAACCACAAAATTCTATAGCAGCTACCTTTGATTAACCCTGCATCATTTCTCAGCTGCATTGTTGTAAAGGTTCCAGACTGCATCCTCCCACCTCCAACCCCCACCTTGTTTCTCTTTCTAAACATTGCTTCTCACAAATGGAATCATGTCAATCTCCGGCTTAGAATTCTTCACGACTCTCTGGAACTGTTAGGATAAAACCTAAGCTTGTTCACTTTGCACACAAATCCTTTCCTGGTCCAGTCCTTTAACCTCTCTGAACTCTTCTTCTGAGATTTTTCCTCACACCCATTGCTCCAACCAAACAGAGCCACTGGCCTCCTTCTTCTGTACACACACTCCCCACTGCCTGTAATGCCCGTCCTCTCTCTTTTTAAAATGTAGTGACTCATGCTCATCTTTCACATCTCATCTCAAACATAGCAGACTCCAAAAACAGTTCCTGGGCCTCTCAGTTTGATTTAGAGCACACTTTCCCTTGCATGCCCCCATCACAGCACCTCACCCCTGCAGCAGAAGGGGAGCATGCTGCTCTGGCTCCCCCACGAGTGAATATACCCGTAGGTCTGAAGTGATGGTGATACTCGCATGCCTAACACAGACATGAGGGGCCAAAAGTGTCAGCTGAATTATGAAGGTTGTAAAGTTAAGACTGCTAGCTTCCTGAGGCTGCCTTGTCTGTAAGAAGAGAGGCAGGCTGAAAGTCAGAAAGCAAAGCATACCTGCAAGGGCATTTGGTGTTGCTCTTCTATCAGGGTTAGAGAAACCACTTCAGAGAGAACAGGGAATGGACCAGGCTCTGTAAAACAGCGACCACATCAGCGCTCTGTACTTTGCATTCTTGATTTGGAGCATGTTTCTGATATTTACTTTGCACATTTCCTTTTTGTTATCCCTTAATATTTAGCAAAGTCTAATGGAAATTTCTGGACGGCCTTAGCTGTTCTAAAATAATCCATGAGAAGCAGTCTGAGGCCATAATTGAACCATAGAATTAAAGCGGGTAACCACATCTCTCTGGGTGATGGCAGGCAGATTCTTCCCAACGGATCTGACGTGTTCTATCACTTCAAGGAGCTTTAAGATTCCCCTCTATGCCTTCACCAAAGAGAAGGTAACATTTGTGTCATGCAGTCCTCCCCACCCACAGATTCTCTTTCCAGAACTGAAACCTTGAAGCTACTGTGTTTTCTTTTAGGAGAGAGGTTCCTCCACATCCCGCCCCCCACCCCAGACTCTTGGTAAGTGTTTGAAATGAAGCATTTTCTGATTGGTTGTCCAGACACAAAGAGATTCTGACTGGTGGGTGCGGAGGTGGATGGAGTGGGTGAGAGGTGGAGGATGGAGGTGGAAAGGTGATAGAAAGGCCAAGAGAGCTCCCTCTGCTCAGAGCAGAGCACAAAGGCACAGCTGATGGTGAACACATAAACACATTACTCAACGGTGAGAATTTCATTCTTTTGCAATAAGCTGTTGTAGGAGAGGAACAAATATTTAAGCAACAGTTGGAGTGTTTGTAATTACAACTCCCACTGATGAATTTAAGATGGTAAAAGGGTGACAGAGGACACTGGCTCAGAACAATGTGTTAAGATGGTGGTAATAGAAAGCAATCTGTTCAAGGAGAGGTTTTCGAGGGCACGGTAAACACAAACCAAGCCAAGCCAGTGAAATGGATAAATAATGGAGAGAGGCAGTAACTGCCACCTTAAAACTGCTGAGAAAATGCCAGCATTAATAAATCTTGAAAGACAGAAACAGGAGGCTGAAGAGAAAGAAGGGGATTCTTAGAGCAGCCAGTGGAAAAGCAAAAGTTATTAGAGGAGGGGTTTGAATAGCAAAAATAAAGCGTGAAAGAAGAACTAACCGATGAACCTACTGCTTGTTTTGTGGAGGCAGAGGCACATCAAACAGTTCCTGTCCTTCATATATGTCAACCATTTCCATAAATATTCATCTTCATGTTCTAGGAAAAAGTGATTTTAGACTCATAACATTTTAGGGTTGGGGCTTAGAGGGCATTTCTTCCAACTCCTTTATGTTACAGATGATGTTCCCAAGGTCCAGAGAAGGGACCCCGATACGTCAGGATCACACCTCCAGCATTCCTTCTGTGACAGCAGGCGATTCCAGGTTTCCAAAGTAAAGAATACTCCCTTTTAGTGTCTACTATGTTGAACACTCCCATGTGATTAAAGATGTGCTTCTAGTATCTACTGACTGAAAAATTTATATGTAATAATGATAAAATAAAACTACCATGATTTCAGTGAAGCTTAAAACTACCTTGTATTCATTACTAGAGCATCCGTGTGCATTTGAAAACGTACAGTCCATTTATGAGCGACATGGGATAGTTTCATTCGAAGCCTGGTGCTCCGAAGGACCATAAACTTGGCACCTCCCAGAGACAGCAGTTTCTAGCTTGGGAATGGGATCTGCACCAGTATGAGTTGGCACTTTCCAAACCAAGAATGAAAAGAAATAATGCCATTCTCTTAAGAACAAAGGAAGTATCAAGTACCTAATTTTGAAAAGAATTTCATAAAAACTTTGGGTAATTTCACACCACAGAAGAGGGACATATTCTGTGAGATCCAACCAGGGTTTTGGTCCTGACAGGACCATCACGAGGGGGCATTTTCTGGCAAGTGAAGTTTGACGAAGCAGGTCTCTTCTATCTTCAAATACTGGAGGAAATTCGTTCTGAAGTGGGACAGACTCAGTTCTTGTCATTGGAGAAGACTGGAGTTGGGGGAATAACTGAGGGCTACAGGGCTCCCCAGCCTAGGAGACTGCCAAGCCCAGGGAATGTGTGGGTCACACAGGTGGGAATGCTCCAGCGTCAGTGTCCATTTATTGAACACCTGCTATGTGCTAGGTCCTCTGTCAGGTGTGTCATATGCACCATTTCATTTAGTAATAGCACTTTGGAGTAGAGGCAGTTGTTACCCCACTTTATGGCTGAGGAGAGAAAAACTTGGAGAGACTTTGTTACTTGCCTAAAAATCTCAGGTAGGAATTGGAACTCAGACAGGTTGATTCCAAAGTGACTGTACCTACCTACAACTTTAGCAAGCAAGAATGTAGTAAACTATTTTGGTATTTAAAATGGCTTATTACGTGGTAATGATCATCAATATTTTCTTAAAAATGTTTTTCCTCCCCTTTGTGGATGGGCCTCATCCCATCAGTTGAAGGCCTGGACAGAACAAGATGGCTGATACTCCTGCAAATAAGAGAGGGCTCCTCTTGCTAACTGCCTTCAAGCTGGAACATTGGCTTTTTCCTGTCTTCAGTCTTGCATTGAATTGTTGGTTCTGGATCTCAAGTCTGTGGGCATCTGGTCTGGAACTACATCATTGGCTCTCCTGGGGCTCCAGTTGGCTGACTCCCCCTGTAGATATCAGGACGTCTTAGCCTCTATAATCTTGTGAGCCAATTGCTTAAATAAGTCTCTTTCCATTTATATACGCATTCTAATGGTTCTCTTTATCTAGAGAGCCCGGACTAACACTTAAATCTGGCAACTTTGATTTAGCCTTAATAATTTCTTTAGCATCTTGTAAATAACCTCCAGTTATTTGATATTCGAACAGGCTTCTAATACAATAAGTTTGTGAAATTTTAAAAAGACTAAAAAGGAAAACACAAACCAATGAGGCGTATGAAAAGAAGCCTCATTCACCAGCTCTGGGGCCGAGGGCCCTGGTATGTAAGTTATCCTAATAAATTACTACGAGATCTCAAAAATATTTTTCTTTTTTAAATCTTACACTTAAAATGTATTATTTTATGACCGTTTTAGAGTTGCATAAAAATTAGGAAGACTGTTTCAAGAGTTCCCATATACCTCCAGATCGTTTCCTCTATTACTGATATCTTACTTGAGCAAGATTATTTGTCTCAACAAATGAGCCAATACTGATGCATTTTTATGAACAGAAGTCCATACGGCAACAGAGGATCCAGCCAGGACTTACACATTTAGCCGTTTCTCCTGAAGTTCCTCCGACATCACAGGATGGATTGTTACTCCTCGAATAGGACCCTCGGGTTGCAGGCACAGGTGTGTTGGTGGCCCTGGTGCTCGTGTCCCCAGGAACCAGCCCTGCGGGAGGCCCCGTTTCTGAGGACTCTGGCTTGTGTATGATCAGCTTGTGATTTTGCAACTTCCATTTCTTTTCCCTGCTGTGAAGGAGAGGGGTCTGGGGTGGGGCAGACATGAAGTGGGGACCCTGCCCTCCTCTGCTCCCACCAGCTATGCATCTGTGCTACCCTCCAGGACTGCCAGCCTCCTCGCAGGGACCCAGCAGGCCCATCTCTGCTTCGCATGTCCCCTGACCTCCAGGGAGGGGTGTGATTACCCCCAGACCACAGGTCTGCACTGGCCCCTGACCCCTGGTGCTGCCGTGAGTTCGCTGAGAACTTGGAGGGAGTCGGGGCAGGCAGGATAGAGCCAGGGCTTCAGGCTGGACACACGGACACACGTCGACAACTCCCTCCTTCTCCCCGAAGCACAGCTGTCTCCTCATTTAATGAGGTGCTACTGTGTGCATTTCATTCAAGTTCTGGAAACAAACGGTTGCTTCCATGGGTCTAGAATTCTGGATTTATTTTTCCTAAGCATTTTGAGGATGTGATTCCAACATCTCTGACTTCCATTGACCACTGAGAATTGGCAATTAGTCTGTCAGCAATCTGACTTCTGTTTATTGCCTGTTTTTAAAATCTTCCTATTGTCTTTGATAGTCTGCAATGTTATTGCCCTGTATCTGGATGTAGATTTATTTTTATTTATACTTACTGATCTTCCTTCTTTAGGATTATGTCTTTAAAATATTCTGGGGAAGGTGCACCCTGGTGGGGCAGCGGTTAGGTCAGTCACCTCTGAAGGAGCACAGGTCACATATCCCTAAGAGTCCAGGGTCCAGGGGAAACAACCAATGTGAACAACTAAATAAAATAAAACAAAATTTCTTCTTCCTTTTGTTTCTCCCAGCTTGCCTGTCTACTTGTCTTCATTCCTGCCAGCACCTATCCTTTGAAAAAATATTGGGGGGAAATCTCAACTATAATCTCTTTGATTTTCCCTGCCCCCCTGCCCACACTAGTGCTGTGCCCAGATCCCCGCAGATCCCCTTCACAATTCATTTGAGCCCTGTGGCAGCTCTGGAGGACTTCTCCCAGTGCATGGAGGCTACATCCCGCCAGCTCCCTTGACCACTGGCTGGCTGGTGTGAGAGCTAGATCCCTCATCTGGAGGCAGGACAAACTTTCTGAGGATAATTTTTTGCTCCAGACACACCCAGCTCCCCACCATGGGACCTGACTGAAGCTGACACTTCCTAGAATTCTATCTTTGCATGACACCCCTTTCCCTACTTCTCTCCCACTCCTTTATGTGGTCCCCTGGGATGAGGCACCTGACCCATCACACACATTACAGGTTGTGCTGCTCAGGACCTGGCTTACGACCAGCTCCTTCTAGAACTTCCACATGTTCAATATTATTACTTTGGAAGTGAAAATCATATAAACAGTTTGAAAATACTGAGTTGCTGTAAAAACAAAAACAAAAACAGAACAACAAAAACTAGAGTGAAATCAGATCCCTGGTTAAGAGAAGGAAGCTGCCTCCCACCTCAGTGTGATGATTGTGAGCACAGAGGTATGATCAGGGCACAGAAGATGGATGTGGACACTGGGACCAGGTGGAATAGCAAGTCTGCCTCCATCAAGGTGTGCAGAACTGCCCCCAAAGCAGTAGGCAAGCCCTCAGATAGCAGGATGTGGGCTGGGTCTCTGTAATGGGAAGCGGGGAGCTCCTGGTATTGTTTGGTTGCATTTTGAGATAAGATTCTTTTATTATTATTTACCCCAATTTATTACTATCTTTTTCCTTGTGTCCAGGTGAGCACATGAGGAGGCCGTTCATCCGCCGATGACATCATGATGGAAAGATATAGATGTGGCCAGGATTGGAAAAGTTGAGCTTCAATGGCAGAGTTTGCTTAAGAGTTAAATGTAGTTAATCCATTTACTAAATTTAGGAGTGGCCCTTTGAAGCAGTTACTCCAAATCTGTTTTGAAAAACATGGAAGCACGCTGTGGTTTGATAGCTTGGATTTTTAGTAATTTTGTTTCATTTTAGAAATGTAAGTTGTATATGTATAGAGCAAAAATTAACTTTCTTTACAGTTTCAAGTAGAACTTTAAAAGCCTCACACCCAATTGAGCTTATTCATTCTCCAGGGAGAAGGTTTTTTGTTGTTTTTTTTTTAACAGCTTAAACCATAAAACTGGTGATTACAGTCCCTGTTAGAGGATAAGATTTTCTATTTAATCTGACTAAGTGATCGAACAAGATTTGTGGAATTTAGCAAATTTACTTCTGGAAGTTGCCTCCCCCCCACCCCCTTATTTTTTTGCTAACTGAAAACAGAAAGGTATGCGTGACAATATCTATAGAAGAAAATATATTGTTTGTGATAATTGGTTGAGTCAGAGAGTCTGAGATGCTGTGCTCTCCCAGAAATTGCTCAAAAATGAGTCTGGTTCATCCTGAACAGATGAGATGGGAAGCATGGCTTCTGCAGGCCTGTTTGGTGCACTTTGTCCCAGGTTGTTTGTGAGAAGGAGGAAATACGTCAATATGTTGGCATTTTCAGGTGACAACACCAATTGGAGAACAACAAGCCTTGGCGTATCATCTAAAGAGATCGGTTCTCTAATTGACTTCCAGGCAGAAATGTATCATAATAGGGACAAATGGGTGTTAATGACATAAATAGTCTGGGACAGGCCTCCATGAGAGAGTTATTATAAAACCTCATCAGTATGTCAGACTGGTGAGGACAGAAAATGTTTTCATCTTTCCATATCCTACCGAGGAAGGGAAGCTGACCTGAGAAGGAAAGATTTGCTGTGGGATAGTGTTGCAATGGGAAAGAATTTGTGCATTTCTCTCAGATGTCAAGGAGCTACTTTAGAGAACAACTTTTTCTCCCATGACTCAGCCTATCCTCAGCCATTAAGGTTACTGCAGACATCACTATTTATATATTTATGTTACTATATAAACACAAAATATGCTTACATAAATATATTAGACTATATTTATATGTATTATATACATATATTTATTATGAGGCATTGGCTCATATGATTATGGAAGCTGAGAAGTCCCACAATCTGCCAGCCTTAAGATGGACTCAAGAGAGCTAATGGTATAATTTAGTCCAAATTTGAAAATCTGACAAAGAGGGGAGTTGATGGATAGAGCCAATCCAGGTTTGAAGCTACTTCTGTTAAGAGAGAGTGAATATTTCTCCACCCCTGGAATTTGTTTTACTTTGACCAATAGAAGTTGTGGTTTGTCGGTTCTCACTCTAAAGCTTAAGAAACTTTGCATGTTTCCACTCCTGGTTTTGAAATTCTACTGCTGCCACGTGACAGGCCCAAGAAGCTAGCCTATCGAGAGATGAAAGTCCACCTGGAGGCTAACTGTCCCATCAAGTTATTCCAAGCCAGCCTGTACAAGCTGATCACTAAATGTGTAAGAATGCCCACTCAAGGTGAGTAGAACGGCCTACGCATCTCACAACTGATGACAGCAGAGTCCACCAACCAAAGGTCAACCCCAAAATAAAAAATGCTGATTGCTTTAAGCCACTGAGTTTTGGAATAATTTGTTATACAGTAATAGCTAAGTCACAGAGATGTTTTCTTATCAGTACATTCAATGAATTAACTTGGATAAAACTCTTAGAACAGTGGCTGGCCCATTGTAAGTTTTCAAAAATGTTAGAGATCATTACTATTACATACAAATAATGCCTGAAAATGATTCCACTATGTAGTGTACCATTATTCATTCCACTAGTCTTCATTTGTTGAACATTTATATTGTGTTCCCTTTTTTTCTACTCTAAAGAAAAATAATCATATAGTCTATCATCATATTAGTACACAAATTTTATCTATTAATGGGAAAGAATTCTTAAAAATTTAATTGCTGGTTCAAAGACTATGCATATTTTAAATGATGATGAATGATAAGATTTACTTTCCCAAAGAAGTTATTCAATTTATTTCTATCAACAGTATATTAAATGACTGTTTCTCCTCATCATCACCAGATTTGACATTATTTTAATGATTGCATAATAGTCTTATAATTTGTACCACATTTTATTTAACTGGTCTTCATTTTGTTGAACATTTAGGTTGCCTCATTTTTTCCCCCTATTATAAACAAGACTGTGGTGAACATTCTGGTAGATCTGTCTTTTCGCACATTCATGATTATTTCCTAAATATAAATTCCTAGAAGTTGAATTTCTGAGTCATCGGATTTACACATTTTAAAGGATTTTGAATGTATAATAATAGAAAATTATTTCTCAGAAAAGTTATAGTAGCGCATACTCAAAAGCAAATTTACCAAAAAACTTTATTCTGTTAAATTTAAATATATATACAAAAGAATAAGAAATATTGCTGTGACTCCCCTCATATAGTCATCAGTAAGACTCAATAATCATCAATCTATGGCCAGCCTGTTTCAATCTCAACTCTCCAGTTTGGCTAAATTGTTTTGAGTTCGATTCAAAGGGAGTGTTTTTGGTGTACTTACATTTGAACAGCTGAGGATTCAGAGGACAAGTGAAAGGTCATGGTGGGACTTTCATGTGATCAGAGTCATAGGCCCTGGATCAGAGCCATTGATCCATTGAGTGGGTACACAGGGATGTGTGGGGATCCCTAATGGACTGTGCTTATTCCCTGCCTGGTGGAGTCAATGGTCCTGCAGGAGAAGACTAACCCAGTCCACTTCTGAGAGCTTCTAGAACTTACTCTGAGTCTCTTGTGTTCCCCAGTTGCAAATTATCCTTTGTTTATAAAGCCAGTCATCCATGGTTCACATGAGTACAAATATTGTGATGTGTGTTTACAGCGACTGCTGCTGAAATTTTCCAGGCTGATTGAATTTTGTAATACTAGCTGGTCACATTGCATCAAAAGTCAGCACAATCTTGGGACAGAAATGCAGGCAATTTCCTCTAATAGGAAAGTACAGTAATGGCTCCATCTCTTCGTAGCTCGCAAGGGATATGACACAGGATTGTACCAGGAAACAAACTGCACTAGGGGTGTTTACTCTGTGGAGATAAGAGGTAACTTGAAGATATAACTCAGTCAATTTGCAGATGAAGAGCAGGAGGAGACCTGTCTTCTAGCTCAGAATAGTAAGTGGTCAGAAGGTGAATCCTCAAAGCTGATTTCGAAATGTCAGATTCAAAGTCCCCTCAGAGTTCACTGCAGTTATCTCCATGACACTATTAGCTCCCGAGGTCACGCAGCCTTGCTGCAAATAATCTACATGTGTCATCAGAGTGCAAAGGAAAGACTACAGGCTTTGGGGTCAACAGGAGTGGGTTTGAATTCCAACGCCAACATCTAATTGCTAAACAACTTTGAAAGTCACTCATTCGTTCATTCATTTGCTCCTCCACCAAAAATGTTTTGAGCCTCTAATCTGAGTCAGATATTCTGCTTGGCACCAAGGACTCCATGGTGAGCAGACATTGCTCCTATCCTTAAGGAGTCTACAATCTTGTTGGGGAGAATGCATTGCTGTGATAAGGGAAAGAACAGAGTGACAAAGGAGACTCAGGAAAAAGGTGAGATGCCTTCCTAGAGGAAGTGGCATCTCATCTGGACTCAGTGAACCAGTGGGAATCAGCCAACCAATCAGAGAATTTGTGGGTGAGAGGATTCCAGACCAAGGAAACAGCCTATAACATTTTCGAGAAAGAATGAAGAAGCACATTCTGGGAATCAACGTCAAGTATGGCGAGAGTGTCAGGGTGACACAGAACAGGTAACAGGAGCCAGATTTTGAAGGGACATCCAGGACAATTCGGGAAACTGTAGAGTTTCAACCAGGCAGTTCTAGAATGGAAGGCTGAGAAAGCTTTCTCTGGCTGCCAAGCAGCATGGGTGGGAGGGGCGACCCACGAGCAGGTGGCTGTGGGATGCGGCGGGCTGAACCTGCAGTGGCAGCAGGACGGCCATCTTAGCCAAGAGCGAATGCACAGGTCTGGTGATTGTGGGATATGGTAGGTGAAGGGAAGCAGGACCAGGGGTGGTTTCCTGGCTCCTGTCTTGGCCTCTGAATGGGTGTAGGTGTCCTTCACAGAGGTAGGGACTGTCATGCGGGTGGGCGCAGGGGAATGTGAGGAGTTTATGCTGAGTTTGAGGCTGATGAAGTTTCATGGAAATTGTGTAACTGCTTTGAGGACTCAGAGCTTGACTGGGAGTCGCCAATATGTGAAGGGTCATTAGCCACATGAGCAGAGGCGATGTCCAGGAAGAGCTCTTAGTGAAGAGAAAAAAAATCCTCAATGAAATGTTCAGAGATGCACAGGAGAAGTGAGCTCTCACGTGTAAAATGCCGAGGAGGGTGCTTGGCACTAGGCAGGGAGGCAGTCGGTGGCAGGGCCCTTCTCCTCATCTTCCTGTGGTTGGATGGGGCAGCCTTGGCCCATATCAGCACCTTTTATATGCTCTTGTCTGATTTCACTTTTCTTTTTCTTTCTTTTTTTTTAAGGAAAGGTGCAGGCAGGAATGAAGGTGAGTAGGCACCAGGTAGGAAGAGAGAGGATAGAGAAGCATTTCATTTTGTTTTTATTTAGTTGTTCGCACTGGTTGTTTCCCCCTGGACCCAAGGGTATGTGACCTGAGCTCCTTAGGAGCTGATTGACCCAACTACTGCTCCATCAGGGCACACCTGATTTCACTTTTCTTAGCTCTGATTGATACCAGCTATGAAAACCAAAGCCTGCCCTTCCTCCTGTGTTCCAGAAAACAAACTGGGTCTGTACACCCACAAGCCCTTACCTAAGTCCCATAGGATTTCCCACCAAGGAGGTTCAAGTCAGAGCCCAGGGCCACCTGTCACCCTGGGGATGAACCTTAAAGCCATAGTTTGCTTCATGACACTTAGGAAAGAAATTTGGTCAGGAAAGTCCAGAAAATCATTTCTCGGCCATCTGTCTTCCCCAGAACGGCAGCCAGAGATGGTTTACCACTTCGTGGGCAGCAGCTCGGCAGCTCAGTTGGGAAGGAGCAGGAGCCAAGGTGCCAGGGAGCTTGCACTCTGGGTTCCCTGAGGCAGCTGGCTGGAGGCTACCCCTGGGGTCAGCAAAATGAGCTCCCTAAGCCTTCTGAGATAGCTTGTGATCGAAATTAACTTTCCATCTGAAGGAATGTAACTGAGCTGCTCTGACAGCCAAGACTAACTAGGGCTAATGGCAGACTCTGCTGAAGCAATCTTCAGCTTAGTACAAGTTTGAGAAGCTATGCAAGCTGAGTGGAGACTTCCCCAGAGTAGAGAAGCTGCAGAGAGATTCTTCTCTGCCCCGTTGTGCTGAGGACCTCAAGGTACCAGTTAATCTTCCCGGGAGTCTGTTGATCATGGGCTGACTCAATGGAAAAGCCCCATCAAAGAACAAACAGGTGGTGCTCTCCAGGAGAAGCAAAACGTTTGTACTTAGAAGAAAGCTTTCTGCTTCTCTTCTCACACTCTCCGCTCCCCA
Source organism: Solenodon paradoxus (assembly GCA_004363575.1). Classification (NCBI taxonomy): domain Eukaryota; kingdom Metazoa; phylum Chordata; class Mammalia; order Eulipotyphla; family Solenodontidae; genus Solenodon; species Solenodon paradoxus. Next base: position 11,178 of record RJWH01004961.1, on the reverse strand, counting down.
CCATCCAGGCTGCAGTGTTGCTGGCTCTGTTCTTGGCATTACACTTGCCTTTGATTTAAAACATGGAGAAGAAAGGCATCCTCGGTTTATCTAGCTGGATTGCTTTCCATTGTATGTATCAAGGGGCAATTTTGGCTGAGCTCAAACTCAGTGCAACTGCTATTACTCCTCCATCTATTGGTATCCCTCCATATGCATGGGGCTTGTATTTTGTAGTTGGAAGAAGAATTTGCCTTCCACCTGCCCCCCTGGCCTGGACTTGATCTCTAGAGGGATGAGGATCTGAAGTGGAAGGAATTATTCTCCTGTGAACCTTTATAGATTCTGGGCACAAGCTGGGATGCTTAGAACCCAGGCGATGAAGTCTGGCCTGGAATGGAAAGAGGCCTCTCCCTTTCCTCTGCAGAGAACTCAGTGCCATGCTGAGAGCTAGTGGCTTTGGAAAGCTTCTCCAGCAGCTTAATGGGTGAGTAGAAGTCAGAAGAAGAGACCATGAGGGGCAGCCCAGAGTGGTTCTTGCAGCAGGAACCTGAACTGGAGCTCAATGTGAAGCTCTCCTGCAGGGGTCCCTAGCATTTACCAGCTGTTGCCACTGAAAGAATTTTATTTTCTATATAGCAGAGTAAACAGAAATGAACCAATGTGTGAACTTCCAAAGAGAAATCAACGAATCAGACAATGTACTAGGAAGTGCTTCTTTTTTTTTCATTCCATAATTTCAGCAGAGCGAGAGTTAATGCAACAAGTTCCAGCTTAGGAACCTGCACATTCCAAGTCAAAAAATGGCCTAACCATCCTACCCAAAGCAATATACAGATTAATGCAATTTCCTTCAAATATCCAGGGTATTTTTCAGGGAAATTGAACAAATAATACTGGTTTGTATGGAACCGCAAAAGGATTTGAGTAGCCAAAGCTATCCTTCGAAAGAAGACCAGCAGAGAAATCATATTCCCTGACCAAACTAAACTACAGAGTGACTATCGTTAAAACAATGTGGTATTGGAACAAAACAGACACACAGACCAGTGGAATAAAATTGAGAGTCCCCAGATAAAACCACACTTGACAGCTAATCTATGACAAAGGCACAAAGAGCATACAATGGAGGAAGGAAAGTTTATGCAACAAATGTTGCTGGGGAAATTGGACAGCCAATTGCAAAAGAAAATAGATTACTCAGTGCCATATATGATAATTAACTCAAAATGGATCAATGATCTGATGTAACACCCCAAACCATAAAACACATACAAGAAAAAGTAGGGGAAAATGCTCTATGACATCAACTTCAAAGATGTCTCTGGGGAAGTGGTATCTATGACAAAAGAAACCAAAGTAAAGCTAAACAATTGGGTCTACATCAGACTACAATGTTTTTGTACAGCAACAAAACAAAACAAACACCACTTAAATAAAAAGGCAATCCACTGAATGCAAGAAGATTTTTGCACAAAGCACAGCAGACAAGAGTTTAACTTTCAAAATATATAAAGCTATCCACCTCAACAATAAAAACAAACAAACTACCCACTCAAATTATGGACAGAGGAACTGAATAGACACCTTTCTAGAGAAGATATAAAGATAGCCTGCCAACAATGAAAACATGCTCTACATCACTTATCATCAGAGATATGCAAATAAAAACTACAATGAGATACCTCCTCACACGAGTGAGAATGGCCTCTATCAGAAAGACGAGAAACGGCAAGTGTTATAAAGGGTGTGGAGAAAAAGGAACACTCTCACACTGCTGGTAGGAATGTAAATTGTGTAATCTCTTTGGAAAACAGTGTGGAGATTCCTCAGAAAAAACAAAAATGTATCTGCCAGTCAACCCAGCCACCCTACTCCTGTGCATATACCCAGAGAACACAAAATCACTAATCAGAAAAAATATCTACACCCCTGTGTTCATAGCAACACAGTTCACAAGAGCTAAGACATGGAAACAAACTAAATGCCCATCAACAGATGACTGGATAAATATTCTATGCAGCTATTTGAAAGAAGTGAAATCATGCCCTGTGCAACAATCTGAATGGACCTGGAGGTGATCATGCTAAGCAAAATAAGTCAGAAAGAGAGAAGTACAAATGGTTCCACTCATATGTGGGATATAAAGAAAAGAAATAAGCAAACAGACAAATCTCAACCAAATTCACAGGACCCAAGATAGTGACTACCAAAGGGGTGGGAGGCGGGAGGGAAGGAGAGAGGAAACAAAGTGGTGGAAAGGGATAGATCTCTGGTGTGGGTGTGGCATGAAATGTACACAGACTAAGGTGTAACTTCAATATCCTAAAATGCAGATAGCAGTGTAAACAACAGAAATAAAACCAACAAAATGACCTAAGATCAATAACTGCAAGATATATTGACAAAAATTTAATAGCAACTCTACAAACATGGTCCAAATACCAACTTGCATGAGAAGTTCTTAGAGTGTTGATTAAAAAGTACAAATTCCATGACTCCACCCAAACCCAGTGTAGCAGATCCCATTGAGTAGGGCCTGGGAATCTATTTTTATGACAAGTACCCAGGTAATTACTATGTACATTGAAATTTAAAAACACTTTGTCTGTACTTGCACTGTCTAACCATTTGCTACTATTTAAATGAATTAAAAGGAGAAAAGATTAAAACATTCACTTTCTCAACTATGTAACTATATTTCAGGTATTCGAATGTTCATGTGGTTAGTGACGACTATGCTGGATGGTGCAGGGTATTTTCATCATCACAAAAATGTTCAATAGAGTTGGTTGTATAGAATATTATAAACATGATTTAGTAGATTACAAATATTTTTATGCTAATAGGTAAAATGCAATCAATTTTTCTACCAAAATGCTATTTGTTCTTAAAGAGTGAGGTTTAGGTGTGCCCTGGTAGCTCAAGTGTTAAGTCTGTGACTGTGTGGGCATAGTCCATCATAAAGCCCAAGGACCTGAGTTTGCAACCTGGGGCTGGGGGAACAGCCAAAATGCCTGCCTGCCTGACTACTTGCCTTCATTCCTGTCTGCTTTCTTCCTGTTTAAAAAAAAAAAAAAAAAAGACAAAACAGTAATGTTTACATTGGTTAGCCATGATCTGTAAGGACATGGCTATTTCTCTGGGTTACCTCTTTCCTGCCTTTTGGCTGGACCATACAGAGTCTCTGCGGGAATTAGGTGGTAATAACCTAACATACTAGCCTAATTCATTTCTAGGTGAGTACAGCTTTGTGACTGTGCCTTACTAGGTACTGTTGTGCAGAGAAGTCTCCCATTGTTTCAGGCTGATGCAAACTTGGACAAGAATATGTGGCTTCCCAAGCCAATTGTGGGGTGGACTTTAGCCCCCACCTGCCTCCTCAGTCAGGCATCTCTGTGTCATGTACAGCTTATAAGACCTTATGCAGTGGCCCTGAGTGGGGAGCAGATTCAGTTGAGGTTGCAGATTTCTCTCTCCAAAATATGCAAAGCTTTAGTGTCCTATTTTAAAGGATCTGCTAAGGCCAGAATCCATGCTTGTTACCAGGGAACCCAGTGACCCAAGACAGAAGAGCAAGCTGTTTACAGAAGAGAAGCTATTTGGAGCTGAGCCAAGAAGGGGCACTACACACAACGTCCAGTGCAGGGATTGAAGTGCACTGGTGGAAGGACACCGAGAGTTTCCATTGCTTTCAAAAAGGGAAGTTAACCATCTCGCAGTTACGATTTTGAGTGAGCAGGCATGTTTTTGTGGATTCCTGAGATGATGTAGAAGAAAGAGTAGGAGCCAAATAAATGGGGGTGTGGGGGGAGGCAGTGTGGGCAGAGGGACGGTAGGATGGAGGGTAAAGGAAGAAGCAGCATGGTGTTTGAGGAGTTACATGTCCAACTCGTGTCGCTGGAGCACAAGGCAAAGAACTGGAGATGAGGCCACACAGCCAGGCCGGAGCTGGAGCCCCCACACTGGGGCTTCATCTTCTTTCAGAGAGGGCATCCTGGAAAGGCTTTCAGCAGCTCAGATGGTCATTATAAACAGATTGCCTTTGATTCTTATAATACCCTCTAGCTAAACAAGACGGGCATTATTTACAATTGAACTAAAGTGGAAAATAAGGCTCAGAGAGGTGGCTTCCTTGCCCATAGTTCACAGGTCAAGCACTTTTTTTAAATTTAAAAATTATTTTAGCATTATTATTTCTTATTTTTAAAAGGAGTATGTGTGATGAGAAAATTTGGAAAATCTTATAAAATTATGAAGAAAATAAACCCCCAAATCCACATTCACTATTACTTTATTGTATCCACTTTCAGTCTCAGGCACACACACACAATGTGTGCACAATATATTTATATCACAATATAAATTTTATATCTGCATAGATATTATGCATTCTATATATGCTATATATAATACTTTCATATATTAAGATTTTATGTCCTAATTTTTTCACTTTATAGCTTATCGTAAATAATTTTCCACGTCCTTAGATAGTTTTTGGGAGATTTTTAATGCTCACATGTATTGATTATTTCTTTAATGAATTCCTTGTTGTTGGACATTTTTTGGTCGCTTCTGATTTTTCACCAATATAAACAAACTTTAAGGAACATTGTTATTACCTTTAGATAAGCTCCTTTAAAAAAAGCAACAACATAGCTATCTAAAACACACTAACTGGCAAAAGTTTATGCACCTCCATGTTTGTTACAGCCTTATTTACAATAACCAAGAACTGGAAACTACCTAAGTAACCATAGTCAAATGAATGGATAAAGAAGATGTGGTACATATATACATATATATATAATGGAATACTACATTACCCTAAAAAAGATGAAATTCCTTTGGGATAACATGGAAACATGGATGCAACTAGAGGAGATAATGTTTAGTGAAGTAAGTCAGAAGGAGAAAGACCAGATGATCTCGTTCATATGTGGAATAAAAAGAACAAATGAATGAATAGACAAAACAAAACTTAATCCCTGGACATTGACAACGGAACTGAGTTTACTAGTGGGGAACGGGATGGGGGACAGGAGCACGTGGTGGGGGTGTCCAATGGACAGTGGTGAGAAATTTAGGTGGTTTGATGTTGGATGTGGTTTGTTTTCATATATTTGATGAATAGCGAACCTCCATATATGAGGTTCTACCATTTTGTACATCAATGTTACATCAGTAAATATTAAGAAAAAAACCTCAACAAATTGCTGTACCAAAAGTATAAAGTCTTTTAAAGCTCTTGCTCTTCAGAAAGGTTATACGCACTTTCTCTCTTGCAGGTTATGACAGTGTCCTCTTTACCAAAGGAGTAGGGACCTGATGGTTCAGGAAGTGGGTGTAGAAAGGTAACAATCATACACCCTAAGATGGTAGGACTTTAGCAGCGTACGTGTGGCGTGGCACACTGCCTTTCTTTTAGTCACTGCATGACAGCTTAGGCATTCTGCCCAAGGTATTTCCAAAGCCAGTGTCCCTTAGCTGTTATTGCTTCAAGAGGGGGGCGATTTGAAAGCTCTGGACAAATGTAGGAAACAGATTTGTGTTCAGAGCTAGAGAAAATCTCTTTTTAACCAATGAGTCCTGTGAAATGAAATCTAACCATCTGACCCTTAATCCCATTTAAAGTGATTTTAATGGACACTAGGCTGTGTTTTGATTGCCTCATCTGCTCTGAATGAAGGGGAAAATGTGGTTACCAAGGGAAAGCAGAAGCTTATACTTATGTGTGGAGAAGACTCTCTCAGGCCTCCCAAGCCATGCTCTGGTTGAGGTCTGATGCAGTAAACCCCAAAGCCATGGACTGTGGGTCAAGAAAATGCCAGTGCTGTGGCTATCTTTGCCTCTCGGTTTCATCGGTGGAAGTGAAAAATCAGAGCGAGCACAAACGACCCTCCAGATTGCCAGGAGCTCCAGCGGACAGAGTGAGCTTAGGAGGTCCCAGGGCTTTGGGAGTTGCAAAGAGCTGGGATGTGACTACGAGACAGTGGGTGGGGTGGGAGGGGTAACTGCAGGCCACTTCAGGAACATGGTGGGGACAGAAAGAGGCAGTCGGATCTCATTGGATTGGAAAGTCAGTCCCCTAGACCCTTGTCTCTGTCTCCAAATAGCCATTTCTTTTCTCTTTCCTCTCAACCCCAGTTTCCACTGTCTAGTCATCCTCCATGTGACCCCAAAATAGCCCCCTTAACCCTTAAGTCAGCCTGAGCCTTCAGCTGAGGACTCTCCATCAAACAGACAATACCCTCTGTGTCTCCCAAATCACATTCTTAAAGGAATGTGGCCCAGGGCAGCACTGGGTGGGCTGCCTCTAGGTCATGTGACCACCCCTGGTCCTTCAGTCACAGACAGTCCTGATGGACGGTAGATGGGCCATGTGGCAGAGGGCTGCAGACTGTGGATGGAGCTGCTGTGGTCAATGATAGAATGTTAGAAGTGGAAAAAGCAGTTCATTTTCTCTTTCAAGACAACTTCATATTGCCCATGAGAGTAAACTAGAGGAAAGATCAGAAAGGAAGAGACAAGGGTCAAGGTTCTTGTGGGCACAGAGGTGAGGTTCTTGGGCGCTGAATGAACTTTGAACTTGGAGTCAGAGGACCTGGGTTTAATTATGGATGGGTCTGCCTGGGAGCGGGAGCTGGGCAGATTCTGCTGCCCTCCCAGAGAGGGGTTGAGGGTAAAATGATAGTATGTAAAGAAAAGTAAATTTTAAATTGCACATCATAATTGCCTTACAAAGGAGGTTAGTGGTTTTTAGCAGCCAAGATCTTTCTGGTCTTTTCCCAGAGAAGCAGAGTAAGGCAGCTATGACTTGTTCTAGTTTAAAGCAGCTCTCAAAATGTGTCACATGACCCTTTTTACACTTCTAAAAATTGAGGGTGTGCCCTGGTAGATGCAGCTGGGTGTTAAGCGGCAGGTAGGGTGTAGTTTAGGTAAAGCCCAAGGACCCATTTTCTCAGTCCAGGGCCTGGGTTAGTGGGTAGGGGTGGAGGTGTGGGGAACAACCAAAATGAACAAATAAAAATGCTTCTTTCTCTGTTTTCCTTCCTTCCTGCATGCCTGCGTGCTTGCCTGCCTGCCGTCTTTCCTGCATGCTTCCTTCCTCTTAAAAAGAGAAAAACATTACTGAGGACCCTAAAGAATTATTCATGTGGGTCATAGTTACTTACTTAGTTCCAAGTTAAAACTAAGGATTAAAATATAAATACAAGGTGTGCTCTCGTGGAGTAATGGTTTAGTCAGCTGCCTTCAGCTGAGAGTACAGGCTGTCTATCCCAGGGACTTGGGTTCAAAACCTGAGGCTGGGGTGAAAACCAAGATGAACAACTAAATAAATAAAGTGCTTCTTCCTCCTCTCTCTTCCTGCCTCTCTCTGCTTGCCTTCATTTCTGCCTGTATTTTTCCATTATATATATGTTTAAGTAAATTATTCATTAAACCCACTAAATGTCAGCATAAATTCATATTTTTATTTCAAAATGCTGTATTTAAAAAAAAGCCTCAAATGAGAACAGTATCATTATTGTACAACTTTTTGCAGCTCTCTTTAATATCTGACTTATTACAGTTTTTCTTTTGGGATATGTTGTTTTGATTGAAGTATATGAAGAAAATCTAGACTCCATACATGTAGAGTTGGAAAAGAGAGAAATGTTTTTTTAGCCTTTTCATATAATTATAGATGTTCTTTGATACCACACCCATTTAGCAAGCGGTACTTAAAGAGAAGTTTCAGTGTGGGATCTGAAATCATCTAATGAATTTTTCATTCTGTTACATTAAAATTCATTAGTCAGTCTTGCACTTTGAATAGATCTTTTACTCTTGTATGATTTTGTAGCGTCATACATTGGTCATTAGGAAAATATTGGTTGAATGAATTACGTAGATCTTCCAAATGTTAACACATTTCTTCATATACTATAAAAATCCATTCATTAATTTTACCACCAATCTCATCAGAAAAATCTTAGAATATCAGGAAGCTGTGAAGCTTACAGTGGTGTGTGCAAAATTTTCCAAAAAAAATTAATTTTTGTTTAAAAGTCAAAATTCTATCACTGGCAACAAATACCATCAGATGGTATTTTTGTTGTTATAGTCTCACTTTGTTCATTTTTGAAAACCTCTGCCAAACACCCAAGTCTGAATGACCACATTTTGTCTATCAACAATTCTTTTAAATAAGAATGCTGCTCCATCTTTATAGGTTAGTTCAGCTCACGACTAAATTCATCAGCTTTTCTTCAAGCACTTTTCTTTCTTTTTGAAAAAATTGAGATACAATTGCTATATAATATTGTTCAAATTCTTTTCTTCAACCACCATACTTCAGCCTAAATGCTCTATACATATCTACTAATTTGTCACACAAAATATTAAAATACATATACTCAAGGGTCAAGATTAATGAAATCCCATACTATCCTATATAGAAGTATCCCAATACTTCTGGTATTTCCCCCCCAAACACAAAACACTAATTCACAGAGACATATGCACCCCCATGCCTATTGCAACACTGCTTACAATAGCCAAGAATTGGAAGCTACCTCAGTGTCTAACAAGTCAGATAAATGGATGAAGCAGATGTGGTATATATACACAGTGAAATAATAAAGAGTCTTAAAAAGATGAAATCCTATCATTTGCAACAGCATGGATGGAACTAGAGGGGATAGGCTTAGTGAAGTAAGTCAGAAGGAGAAAGAAAAATGCTGGATGATCTCACTCATACGTGGAATATAAAGAAACAAAGAAAACAAACAGATGAAACAAAGCTTAATCCTTGGATGTGGATGATAGAACTGAGGTTACCAATGGGGAAGGGGCTTGGGGGTCCAGTGGACCGTGGTGAAGAGCTCTTGGAAATTTGGTGGTGGGCAGGGTGTGCGCGCATGGATCTGATGAATGGTGAACCTGCACCTGTGGGCTCATATCATTTTATAAATCAAAGTTACCTCAATAAATTGAAAAAAAAAGGGGGGGGTGTCAAAATGAGTAAACTTACACTTTTACTGCTTAATCCAGAACCTTCTTAAGTGAAATGGCTGTTGTTTTCTGCAAGTGTGCAGCGATGAAGAACTCAGGCCTGCTGATCAGAGAGGCGCTTGAATCACTGTGGGGCGGGCAGTGCCCTCCCTTTGCCCTTCATCGTCATCAGCTCAACTCTATGACACAGGTAAAGAGAGTCACAGTAGCAGCCTGAAAATTGTCTGACAAGAGCCTCCTGAAAGGGTCTCAGGGGCCCTTGGGTGGTGAGGGAGATTCTATAAGAAACACTGTTGTAGGGCATTTGGGTTGAAAGCAATGACATTTATTTTCTAAATAAAACAAACTCTGGCTCAAAGAGGTTCTCTGCTCAGTCTGAGCACTGGTCCCCCTCCCTGGGCTTGGGCAATAGCCCTGACACAAAACAGGCAAGGGCGGCCCTCCTGGTTGATGCTGACACGGCTCCTTGCCCAGGCCTCTGCAGAGGCCACCTCAGAACCACACTCAGCCATGGGGCATCTTCCTTCCAGGTCTGGGTCTGGTGCCTATGCTCATAGACCCTTGTCCCATCATCTTACCACTTTCAGCACTTTGTATTGGTTCGGGCCATATCATTCTGAAATCGTAACTCTCCCTTCTTTTCCATGTTTCCAACTACCCCTGGATCTGCCCTTACCCTTTCCAACCTTTGGAGTCCTAAGCCTTCCAAAACATTCTAGAATATTCTGGATGTTTCCATGGACTTACACCAGAAGTCCATGGCCCCCAGACTGTGCTTAAGTTTGACAACAGATGTTTTTGTATTTAAATTTAAATTAATTGCCAATATTTAAAAACCAGGATATTCACAAACAGTTACGATATTACCTTTTCTAGAAGTATTAGAGGGTCTGCAGTCTTTGACTTGCATTTTCACATGTTGGCAATTGGCTGAGGGTGAAAAGAATGCACACTTCCCTTTGTCAAAGACCCAACCACTCCTTACTATCTTACAGCCACCTTCCTTGCTGCCTGACTCCATGAAGGTTTGACTTCGTCATCTCTGTCCAGGTCTTTGAAGAACAACGGCTCTGTAAGTTTATCTTCTCCTACCTGGAAAACCATACACAAATTAGTTTTTTAATCACCCTTGCGATGGCCAAGAAGACAGAGCTAAGCCCACTTGACACAATTTTATGAAAAACTTGTTAGTTTGTCTGAAGCTTGTTTCAAAGTGGGGCTTCATTAGTTGACATTTGTAGTGGGCTCAGAATACTGCCTGCTTAGGGGCCTTGAGCTACCTTCACATAATCCACAGAGCATTTTTGGTTAACTACAAATCTAGTTTATGAAAAGCTTATCGGAGGAAACCAGCCCTTGATGGACTCCAGCTGAAGGTGAGGGTGCTTGCTAGCTGCCAAAGCACTGTTAAGGTCAAGTCCACAGCTTAGTGAATGCAGAATAAGGACTGGAGATAGTCATTGACTTCAGGAGGCCTCATCCACTGGAGGCCAAAGGTAGATCATCCCAGCCCTGCCTGAGCATGTCCTGTATTAATCTGCCAACACCAATGGTCACTCAGCATAAATTGTTCTTGTTATTCAAATGGGGCTGGGGAATCTATTGTGGCCATTTCCTCTCTGTGTGGAAGCAGGTTCTGAACTGGTGCACTGTGTTTGTTGTCTTTGGGAAACCATCAGGGTGCTGCTGACCACCAGTCTGGCCATTCTCTGCTCCTGGATGGGGGTCAGAGCTCAGGCCTAACAGCCATCCAATGAAGCAGCTTTTGGAGATTAGTGGAGGGGGCAGGGGAGTCGTTCAAACTCAGCATCACTGTTGCTTTTCTCTCCTTCTGTATAAAAAGATCAATCTCATGTCTAATTCATTTAAACATTCTCCACTTCTCTGTGTGTTTTTGGTAAAAATAGAAGTCTCAGAGGATTGCAGGCTCCTGCTGAATTTTATGAGCAACTTTTCAAAGCTTGGTAACCAGGTTCTTCTAATCTTTCCTTGAGTGAATTAAGCACCAGCGGGAGGCTTGCTTCCCAGTGACTGGCTTGAGTAAAAGACTTGTAGAGTTGGAGGTAGGAGGCTTTTAAGGTCATTTAATCAATTTGCAGACCACAGAAAACACAACAGAGAGTGAGCAAGTTGTCAGGAAGTTGGCCCTGCTCCCAATTACTTCCTTCCTTCCCTCCTTCCTTCCTTCCTTCCTTCCTTCCT
>RJWH01004960.1:0-89939 GCA_004363575.1 Solenodon paradoxus | reverse complement strand
GACCCGCCCCGCCCAGGCCGTTGCCTGTGCCCGAAGCTCTCACTTTGCGATAGTACTTGGGTCACTAGGGAATCTTACCAGGGAGTAGGAATGGAAGGTAAGGTATCTTCCTTTCCTTCACCTCCAAGAACTACCTTTATTTCTCAACCCTGCCCCAAGTCATCATAAGACAAATTGAAAAATTTGACAAAACTGAAGCCAGCATCTTCTAGACGGCCCTGGATAGGACGCAGACACCCAGGGGTGCGTCTTAGACTCGATGCCCTGTGTGACTTACCTCGATTAGAGGCTCCCCGGTTTCTTTCCCATTGGAGTTTCCCTCCTCTTCTTCGTGTATTTTTGGTCCAGAAACCCGTGTAGTCCTGCTAAAACCCCAGACTTTCCTGGGATTTCTAACTTCTCGCTGCAAAGACCGCCTGTAGATCAAATCCTTGCTGAAACCCCATTTCCTCTGCAGTGGTGTAATTGCCAGGTAGGTCTCCCACAACTTCAGAAACCCCCAGAGCTGCCAGGCCGAGCCTTTTGAAGAGTTCCGGACAAAATCCTCCAGAGCACTTACTAGAACCAGGCGTCCATCCCCGGGCCAATCCCGGCAGCGAAAAGAACAGAGCGCCCTGATTGGCCAGAATGCAGTCACATGGGGGAGACCACACCCAAACCTCTGGGCTGAGAACGAGACAGGTGTTTCCCCAGTGTGAGAATTAGCGCTGTGACCCAGAGGAAACCAGTTATCGGTGGCTGGTCTAAAATCCCTAAAATTCATCTTTCGGTAGCTCATAGTACCTAGTAACTTGTTTGTCATAAAGTAGATGCTCAATGCAAAACCAACTGAATGAAAATATGAAGACCTGAATGGAGCTAAAGAGCTGACCTACTGACTTTCCTTCTGACACTTACACTGCGTTGAGCCAAGAGAGATCACACACCACTTCGCTTGCTCCAACTAACTGTGTTAAAAAAAATAAAAATCTTAGTAAACCAGATAATCACAGTGTCTTCCACCTGGAGTCAGAAAATCTGTGGAAGATTCCAATGTATAGTAATCCAAAGTGTTTAGCTCACTATGACTATTTGCACACATATACACCTAATAAGAGAATTCTGCGTGACCAGTCCTTGACCTGGCTGTTGGAATCTTTTTCTTTCTTGCCATTTCTGGTCTTGAAAAACGGGCAACATTTCTGGAATCCTGTATGCTTCTTTGCTATTAAAAGCAAGATCAGTTAATAAATAATTACGATGCAGAGTTTCTAGGGAACACGGAGTTAAGGGGAGGAATGCTTGAGTCTCACAAACACATGCCGTTGTATAGATTTTCACCCAGAGTGGTGAACAGCCTAGAGTTCTTTTCCTTTCCTGTGGCATAAATTGTTCCAATTATATGTGCAAGATGCTCTCTCCCCGAAGATAGGAGTTGGAAGCACTGTGTCTGTTCTTTTAATTCCAAGAAGCATTTTCAGTTACGTGTACCACCCCCCTTGTTTTCAAACTGAATTGTTTCAGTCGTAGCTTGGTGTGTCAGCTTGTAAGTCTATAAAACAGCCTTATACCAGCTGGAGATTCAACATGCTACATGAATACATAACAGCGCCTAACCAAGAAGGTTTGTAATTCAGTAATTAGCTGTAATTAATGAACACAAAGTGAAGACTCATTTACAGTTTAAATTATCACATTAGCTCCTGTCACCCTCTATGTACACAAAACAGCAGGAATTCAATTATTTTTATTCTTCAAAGCTAATTTAAAATTTAAGGGATGCCATTACATGAAATAATAGGTAGGAAATGTAATCGAAATCACTAGGAACAGTTGGCCGTCCTTAGAATTTAAAAAAAAAAAAAAATGCGATGGCTGACGATTTGGAAATGTTTTTTCATCTGTGAACAGATGAAGGATTGAAATCTCTGCTCTTTTCAGTATATTTAATTTAAAAGAGGAAGCGGATTTGGTGGCTGCTGAATCTTTGTGCGGGGAGAATCATTGTGCATAATTGTAAGAGCAGTTGATGACTGATAATGCTGTTGATAGTAACAGGATGACAGGCTGGAAGGCTCCCATCCCATTATCCTTAATGGGGGCCGCATCTCCAGGAACTGCTTGGGGTTCCTGGAATTGTCACCCATGTTTGATGCATAACTTCAGTGTGGGAGACCTTACGTCATTGTCACATTGCTGTCATCCTCAGTTCTGTCTGAGTATCTGTGACAGATGTTCTTCAATTCATTCATCAAACACGGATCCAGCACCTCCTCCATCTCCAGCACTGTTCTAAGTTCCAGAACCATCATGGCAGACAGGATGGACCACATCCTTGCTTTTGGGGGGCCAGTATTCCGGCGGGGAAGCTAGAAACCACCAGGGGTTCTCAAGCTTGGCTATTAATAGACTCCCAGGGGAAGCTTTAAAAATACATCTTTATCTGCAAGTAGACTTTTAGTCTAAAGGACCAAATTAGTGGTTACAAGAAAGGGGGGAGGGGGGACACATGGGGAAAAAAGTATCTAGTTTATGGGGGAGAAGGATAGAATTGGATTATTGATAGTGAAGTTAATGTATTATATGCAGATATTCATCTGTTGACTTCAGGTCATGTACGCCTTAAATCTATACAATGGCATAATGCAACATCTCCAATCAATTTTTAATTGAAAAAATAAAACAAAATATAAATGTTTATCAATGTCTGGGTCCTCAGCCATCTAACTCAAAATCTCTGGGGGTCAAACTTGGGCATCAGTTTTTGTCACCACCCACGCTCAGGCGATTGTAAGACCAGGGAGCTGAATCAGCTAAGAAATACCACTCGTCAATCAGCATCCATTGGCGACAATGCTGTGATTAAATGAAACAAAGGAGTATGTCTAAGTTTTCTGGAGGCTGCTCTAGAGAGGGCCAGTCAGGGACAGCTGCTCTGGGCAGTGACCTGGGGGAGACATAAGTGTACAATCCAGACCTGGGAGAATGTCATTCCAACCCAGCAATCAGCAAAACGCTTCATTCTCCCCCTCTCTCCTTCCTTTGATTTATTTATTTCTTGGCATGTTTAGCCCTTTAAAAATGTAAATGCTTTCTTAGTTTCAGGGAGATACCAAAGCAAATGTGATCCATTCAAACCAAATTCAAGGGGGGAACAAACCTGCCCAGTGCAAAGGCCCTGGGGCAGGTACGGATCCGGTGTTAGGTGACCAGAAGGCAGCTGAGGAGGTGGGGAGGAGGAACTTAGTAATTCAGGAGGAAGGGAAGATGAGACTAGAGGAGATTTTATAATATATATGATGGAAAGTCAGTGGAAGATTTGAAGCAGGGAATGAATGCGGATGTGTGTGTGTACGGGAGACGCCGTATCCCCATACTCACCACCACACAGCTTCTCCCTGTAACCACCGCTAACCTCCCTCCTCAGTGACTCCAGGAAGCAAAACCAAAACAAACCCGTGGGCAAAAGAATGCTGTGTCAGTTGCTCGAGGCTTCTCCCTTACTGCACTCTTCTCCTCCTCTCCCCATGTTCATTTTTCTTTTGCCTTTAAATAGGCAACTCGAAGCGGCACTGTCTAATTTTTCATAGGTGATCGACTGCTGAGTGGGGGTTTAGGTAGACAGAGGGAGGCGCTGATAAGCCGGAGCGCGGATTCTATTAGGGAGATGCAGTGGTAATTAATGACCCCTTCCAGTAATTGGGAAGGTGTGAGTCCCCGTAATATGGTAATGATAGTCATCCGTCTGCGCCCCCAAGCCCACCCCTCTGAGCCATCCCTCATCGCTCTCTGATCTCAGACTCTTCGCCATGCAAATCTCCCTGACAGGATGCTGCGTCTCTGTCTCCCTAATTGGGCGGTATAGAATTGTTTATGGATATTGCAGGCATTTAGGCCCCAGTTGGAGGTTGTTCAAAAATCATTAGCAAAGTTGCCTTAACAGCATTGTCAGGCCCATATTCCCCTGTTTTGAGATCTGTTTTGAAGCTAGAAGAGGCTTGTGATGAAATTGAGCGATGAATTGTGTGCACCGCAGCTCTGTGTGTGATTGTTATTAAACCACTTTTGAAATAAAAACCAATTGACAGTCATTTCTCATCCTGCGTCAGAGAAACCTTCCGCCTGTGAACCGAACGGGGTGCTTGCTTAATAGCTCGGCCCTGCTTCTGCAGAGAACACTGAGCTTGGGAAAGCCGTCCTGAGACCCCCGCCGTTTGCAAGACTTAGCTTTGTCCCAAGACTGGCTTCTACACCTCCATCACCATTTAACTCCACACAGCATCTTTGCTGGAAGCGTTGGCCATTTTCTTGCCCACGTTTTTTTTTCCTCTGCAAAGGAACGGTCACTCTTTTGCCTCCCTCAACCCAACTAGGGGATGAATGTATGAAACTGCAAGAAGAGAAAAATAGGTGGAGGAGGGAGGGGACTTTCTAAATCTGGTGAGTGAGCTTCATGATTGTGGTTTGATATGGAAGAGGAATCTTTTCAATCTTTTTTCAAATTATGGGGAGTGCCATTTTAATATGGAATCGACACATTTTTAAAGTGTTCCTTCAAATCTGAAATCAGACCGTTCAGAATGCATCTTTGCATTCTGAGAGGAGACCCATTTAAGCAGCTCTGGTCTTCATTTCCTCCACCTGGAGAAAGGCCAGCTTAGCAGCAAAGGACCAGTCCAGTCCCGACGCCTTTAATCTGTCTTCTCCACCCACTAGCCGCGTGGACTTGATGAAATGACCTCCATGTCTTCATCTGTCTCACCAGCAGGCCCGTGTTGTTCTACGGCTTAGTACAAGTTCGTGGATGTAAAGTTACATCATGTGTGGAAAGGGCTTTGCAATCAGACCTAAGCCGCACGCTTTCTTCCTGGCCGGGAGAACTTGGATGAATCGCTAACCCTCTGGAGTCACATTGGGTGAAATGGGCCCAATCATGTAAGCTCCACAGAGGACTAAGGAGCAGAGATAACGATGTGAAAATGCCCGTGATGACCTCAAGACCCAGAAGTCCGTTCCACAGCGCTGGCCGGTGCCCACGGAAGGCCGGGGACAGGTCAGCCTGTCTGCAAAGCAGCTTGGCCCTGAGGAGAGGGCGCCATCAGGTTTCCTCTTCTGCAGTCTCCACCTTGGACCTCCTGCTTGGCTTTGCTGGGACATGCGAATGCAGTGATACAAGCCATCAGGACCGGGGAAGGACTGGAGAGACGGGAAGCTGGGAACTTCACTCAAGTTCAAGTGTGTTTTGGGTTGGAGTCAGCTGCCTCTGGCCTAGAGCACAGTCCATGTACATCCCAAGGACCCGGGTTCACGTCCCCGAGCTGGGGGAGCACTCGAGATGAACAACTAAAGTAAATAAAGATGCTTCTTTCTCCTCTCTCTACCTATCTACTCGCCATCATTCCTGCCTGTACCTTTCCTTAATTAATAAATCAATTGAATGGGCCAACCATCCCAGCGTGCCGAGGACTGGAGGTCAAAAGCAGTGCCGCTCCAGGCAAAACAGGATGAGACAGTCACCCTCAGTTTAAGCTCACCTCCCCTGCAGGCCTGCAGTCTGGGGTCTGGCGGCCGCGCCATGGGCATGAAGGCCCCAACTTCTCCTAATATCTCTCCTCCATTTCCACCTCGATGGATTAGCCGCGCTTCCCGTGGAGCAGTCTGGAACTGGCAGAGGTGAAAGCTCTGCCCAGGCCACAAAACTGGCCGTGAGCCCCTCCTCAGCAGGTCCACCCCCACCCCTCCAGAAAGTTCCATGTGTACCTGCTGCTGGCCGTCCCCTCACTGCCTGGCTTGGGCAGAGCCCCGGGGGCGGTAGGACAACGAGCGGGTGTGTGCCTGGGTGCCCGCACTGCAGTGTCTCCGGGGCACCGCCGGGAAGCAGCTGGGGGACACTGATGTCCATTTAGCAGGAGTAAATCATGGAGCCCTGTCAACATGTCAAGGACAGGTTTGTAGCTTCCTGTGCATCCGCAAGAAGACTCTGGGCACCAGCGTACCAATCCAGCGCCACCGACTGTGTCCTCTGCAGACTCCCTCGCCAACAAAGTCCTGTTGACGGCCAAGCGTCCACAAGCGCTGTCGCCTGCGGAGCCTTTACCACGAGTCTCCAGGGTGGCCTGCGTCCACAGCCAGGGTCACTCACAAAGGCCATGACTCATGTCCCAGGGCAAATCAGCCACATCATCTTTAAAGGAAAGGTTTCCTTTGCCGCGTGCTCCCCCCAATCCAACCCAAACCACTTTTTGCCTTTTTGAATCCCTGTCCCCTTGGATGCGAGTGACTCTCTGTCAAGTGTCTGCCAGGGCGGAGTCCTGAGCACGCAGGGGACCGGCCCAGTCACCAGCGCCTCGGATGGCGAGACACCCATGCCGGGTCTCTGTCCTCGAGTGCTAATGGGCCGGCATTGCCTGTTGTCACAAATCAAGGGGCAAGGGGAGACACCCGAAGTGTAAGGAACTTCTCTGAGTGTCCCAGCCCTGGAGGCAGGGTGTGCTGCCGAACGTCATCAAACGCTTGCATAAACCCATAAATAAGAGACATTTATTTTCATTATTCATAGTTGGGGCTCTTTCCTTCCACTTATTTATGCGTTAAACAACGGTTACAGTAAATAGAACGATAAAAAAGCGTCTGCAGTGGACAGGAAGATGAGGATGCCCTGATATACATCGATTCATGTTTCTTCTTTACAATCGCTAACGAATCTTAACTGGAGCCGTGTTCCGTTCCCCTGTGAGTGATAAGCAATGATTTATTATGAAGTGTCATGAAATCAGAATACCTTCCAGTGAGACATGAGCTAGTGGAAAATGTTCTCTGTTTCCCAACCTCATTACTCAAAAATGCAGTGTCCCTTTGCAAGCTTAATTTCACCAACTTTGTGGAGTACTCTGCTCGCTGGTGACGGAAATGGGCCAAGGAGAAGGTGTCCAGCAGGGTCCGCTGCTTGTTGTCACCCCTCTGGGCTGGCTCCCAACACAGCAGGTGTAAACGGTCTGGCCTCCTGAAGTGCAATCCCAGGGACCATCCCAATGTACTGCGAACGCAGCCAGGGTGCCGATGCACGAAGGAAAGAAACCCAAAGAGCGCCTTTGATGATGTGCACCAGAATTCCGCTATCCATATGCATGCTGTCCTCCTGGGTATTCACGTCTTGGCTGGTTAAGACCAGCCCAGTGGTACCAGGGAGTCAGTCCTGCCCCGAGAAAGAGCACAGGTTTTATATCCACTCCAACTGGGTCAGCCAGGCCTTCCACTTAACTTCCAGAACTAGTGTGGCCCATCCCACAGGTGACGCCGCTGCATCCACCGCTTCACCCTGTCCCTGGAGTGTCCTCTCTTTCCGATTCGAGGCTCAGCAATGGGGCATGAGCAGATGTCAGTAGATACGCTACGAGCAGTGGCTTCAAGAAAAATTGTGTGATTGGACATAGGCAACAGTAGCGAGAAGTTTCCCTTGGCTTCCCGCTAGGCTAACATCTGCCATCCGACGATGACCCAAACCAGAAAAGGACGATAGATTCTTATTAGTCACTAAAGTACAGACGTCTACAAATCTTGCCCACATGTCCTCTTGCTGCCCAGGATCTAACTTCAGACCTCACGTTGGACCTTCTGGCTGTGACTCCTCCTCCTCCCCTCTGTGACAATCCTCTGATCTTCCCTTGTCTTTTGTGATTTGGACCCTTCAGACAAGCTGTGACCAATTATTCTGTGGAATGCCTTCCACTGCAGCTGGTCTGATGGCTCCTCTTGGTTCGACGGAGGTGATACACGCATGAGCACTTACGCGCGCTGCGCCCTTCTCAGGGGCTCACATCCCAGGAACCCGGGTTCGCATCCCAGGGCGGGGAGCAAAAAACCAAGATGAACAACTAAATGAAATAGAATAAAATAAAATGCTTCTTCCTCCTCTCTTCCTGCCCACCTGCCTCTGCTCACCTTCATTCCTGCCTGCACCTTCCCTTTAGAAAATAAATGACTTAACTGTCCCCCCCTTCCATGTCCTCTAAAGGCCCAAACTCAGAGGGCGATTGTCTAAATCAAATAAATAAACAAATGAAAGCTCTCAGCCTAGTGCACAGCACATAGTAAGTGAACAATAATTGAACAATTAACTGCCATTGCCATCTACTCACTCACCATTCTTGAGATTGTGTCGGGCTCTGTTGAAGTCTCTGGCAATAGCCACCGAGCAAGGCTGAATTTAGTCTTAACGGCAGTGGTCTGGCCTGTCTCACCGAGGAGCTGTTGAAATGCACAGAGACAGCAATACGGCGCCTGTTTGCTCCACCCCAAGTGGGACTGAGCTTCTGGCCTTGTCTCCATGCGGTGCCCCCATCTCAGCCCCTGGAAAATATGCCCTTCCCTCCTCAGAGCATTTTCACGACATGGCAAGAGTACATGGAAGCAAACGAAGATGCCATGCAGGGCTTTCTTGGGTGTCTTAACAAAGAAGTGCTGCAAAAGGCACCCAGGCTGCTTGTCCTGACTTTTCTCCAATGTAAAAGAGCAAAACTCATTTGCTCTTACTCTATTATAGTGGATGACTTAAAAAAAGGCTTCTACTAACGTCACTGAGAAGGAAACTGAAGGCTGCTTGTTTTTCTTTCGTAGTTAAGCACACTTCGGGGAAAAAAAAAAACAGAAAGTGCCAGGTTGTGACTTTTATAAGAGTTTACGCCTCCCTTTAGTGTCCTTCTCTCACCTTCCCCCGACACCACTCTCCAGTCTCAGAAGCATTAAAAAAAAAAAAAAAAAAAAAAAACACAAATCTTACCTCTCCAGACTAAAGCATGCATCTTAGGAAAGAGATGGGAAAATATTTCTGTAAAAAGCTGATTGGAATTCCAAACAAATGGTGCACCCCTGTGACTCAGCTGCTAAGGTGCAAGCCATGTAAAGACCAAGAACCTGATTCAAATCCTGGTGTCAGCGAAAGAAAAGAAATTCCAAATAAATACTCCATATTGTTTACGTTGCTCATAAAAAAATATGTAAGCTGTGGCGTGTCCTGCTGGAGGCGCAGTTAGGTCCACTAACTGCTGTGAAGGAGCAGAGTCCACGCACAGATGGAGGATGCAGGTTAGCATCCTGGATCCCAGGGGAACAACCAATAGGAACAACTAATTAAAATAGATAAAGTACTTTCTCCTCCTCTCTCTTCCTGCCTGCCTCTCTACTCCTCTTCATTCCTGCCTGCACCTTTTCTTTAAAAAAAAAAAAAAATTACATTTTATTCTAGATAAAGGAGAGTCTCAGTTATCAATATAATATATCTCAGCCTACAGTTAGTGTCGGGGACCCCAGTGATAGTTCCCCTTTAGAATAAAATGCAATTTGTTTGCAAAACAAAGGAACAGATGAAACAAAACCAACCCTTGGGCACTTGCAACAGAACTGAGGTCCCCAGTAGGGACTGGGGCGGCAGAGGTGGGGGGACAAGGGGTGGCGGAGCCCACTGGACAGTGGTGAAGAACACTGGTGATGTGGTGGAAGGCAGGCTGTGTGGACATACGGAGGAATGGGGAACCTGCCCATACAGGGAATCTACACCTATGGGTTTATTTTAATGTGTTTAACCAAAGTTACTGCAATTTAAAAAACTTAATCTTTAGAAAAAAAGAATGTAATATTTTTAATGTTCTGCTTCACAATCATCTAGATCTAAAAGTAGTCCAATTAAAACACCCAAATGTGCAACAGAGAATAAAGCACCTATATTTGTTTATAAACCATACTCCCAACTTTGTTTGGAAACTCAGATCTATTAAATACTCAGTGTGTGGGCCCAAGCAAAAAATAATGTGTTGAGAATGCCGTGCTGACATCGGTGACTTAGAATTCTCTGGTTTTCTCATGTTTGTGGCACAACTCCACCGATTTTCCTTTAGTTCCTTGAACAAATCAAACTCCTTCCTACCTAAAGACCCAATATTTGGGGACTTTTCCAAAGCATTTTCTTGCCTCAATCCTTTATCAATATGGCTTGATTTCACTGAATCCAACTGTAAGAGATTCTTCTCATTGTGTCTATTATGGCATCCTCTCTCCTCTGCAAGATAAACCCCAGGACACGTGCAGACTAGATTCGAGGCCCTGGTTTCTCCTTCATAAGCCCAGATCCTTCTCTGCATGAAGTTTGCCTCCACTGTAACACTTTTATGCTAGTGTGGGTGCTCCAAGACATTTTTCTCCCGGACCACACAAGTTGGAATCACTTTAGTCCCCAGCAACCCTTAGGACAAAAAGCACACAGTAGAGACTCAATAAGTAATTGAGTTAATTGATTATTAAATTGAATGAATGGATGGATGAATGGATGAGTTTGCCTGCAGGGCCTGGGAAAACCTAGGTGAGGTTAAAAAAAGACAAGGAATCCTGTCAACTCTGAAAATGGACAGGTTTAGGGTTGCTCAAGAGAATAGTCTGAAAAGAGAGATGCAAACTATAGTCCAGAGGAGGGACCAAAGTCATAACGAAGACAAGGGCGTCTCATCAGCTGTAACTAACCAAGGAAAGTCAGTAGCCGCAGAGGGTAGGGAAGGGAAGGAGCGTTCGGATAGTTTGTGCTCAAGAGGCCTGGAGCAGGACTGTGAAAAACTGGGGGAATATAGAAGCCCGACTTCCTGTGACCACGGTCTAACTTAGAGTCAATGGAGAGTTTTAGGGGTGCGCCCTGGTGGCCCAATGGTCTGGCACACCTGGGAACAGTCCCACCTACCTCCCAAAGTCCCAGGCTCAAGACCCTGGCCATGAGGGGAACAATCAAGGTGAACAACTAAATAAAAAATAAAGTGCTTCTTCCTCCTTCTCTTCCTGCCTGCCTGCTGCTCCCCTTCAGTTCTGCCTGCACCTTTCCTTAAAAAAAAAAAAAAAAAAAAAAAAAAAAGCTTGAATTTTCATACCCACTTGTATGAGCTACGCCACCTTGAGTCAATCATTTCATCTCTCTGAGCCTTCAAAATTTCACCTGCAAAATGCGAGGGTTCACACCTGCTTCTACAACAGGCTAGTTTGCATATGAAAGAATATGATGTATGGAAAGTTACATACCATGGTTCTTCCACGTTCTTCTGTTCAGGTGTTCCAAGCTAAGAAGCTTCTACTCAGAAATGAGTTCTACTTATCCACTGTGTTTTTGTCAATGTATGTTTGCATTGTATTGCTGTCAGATGTATCGTCTTATTT
Source organism: Solenodon paradoxus (assembly GCA_004363575.1). Classification (NCBI taxonomy): domain Eukaryota; kingdom Metazoa; phylum Chordata; class Mammalia; order Eulipotyphla; family Solenodontidae; genus Solenodon; species Solenodon paradoxus. The sequence continues at coordinate 78,770 of RJWH01004960.1, read as the reverse complement.
GTCCTCTATGGTCTAGAAACGTCTTAGAAAGAAGAAACTTGTCTTACCTCCATAATTCCTAGACCCCTGGTGCCTTCAAAGAGTGAACCAAAGGATGAATGAATGAATTGCCTTTGGTTATGCATAGCAACAAAGGAAAATTTAACTTTGTCTTCTAGGCTTTGAATGCCTTTGCCAACAACTAAATCTCTTCCAGGGAGGGCAGATGGCAGCCTGCACAATGAACAATTTAATCTTTAGAAAATGGAACAACTTTGCCAGCAAACTCCATTTTTCTCCACGAACACATTGTCAATAACATGTGCTCTCAAACATGTGGTGAAATTGATGGCTGGGCCCTGATTTATGGAAACAACAAATTAAATGATTACCTTTCTCCTTCCTAGCTTGAGGTCCTTTGGGCCAACCATGAATTTTTCGCTCCTGTCCTCTAATAATAGAGGAGCTCTAATTACAGTGCCTTGCTGGCCGAGCTTATGTGTAGAGGAGAGGAAAGGAAGGGAGTATTCAGGGTAGCTTAATTTAGAACCAAGAGGGGGAAAACCACTTAGGTGATAATGAAGATTAACGTAGGGAGCTGCTAGTGCGTCTTCTCCCCATAAAAGCAGATATTGAGGGAATCCTTCATACGAACACCTTTGTGGCCACTTATTTAGCCCCTGTTGGAAATTTTCTTGGTTGGGGATAGACTGGAAGTGTTTGGACTTGGATGAAAATAAGCTAGAGTTGGGGAGGGGCGCTGGGAGAAACGGGACCTTCCACACAGCAGCCATGTTGGATGTGCGGGACCATTCTCGGACCGCGTCCTCGGACTCCTCCTGCCAGAATGGTGGTTCTGAACTTTTACTGGATCAAGGGCTTTGTTGAGAAACTGATGAGTGCTGTAGATGCTCTCTGCAGAAAAAAATAAACAAGCGTGTAGTTACAAGTGCATACCCTCGCACACATGGAAATGCAAAATTTGGCCTATGATGTCATCTCTTCTCTTTGCCATGAACTGAAGCAACTTGAAGAGCAATTGCTACTCAAGATTCCAGGCTTTATCAGCTTTCCTGGAATGCTCATCCAACCCTGACTTAAAGGGCCCTGGGATTCCTTTGGCCATGAAAGCTCTTAATCACTGTAGGCTGCGGACTTCTTTGGGGAAGCACATCGTGCCCCTTGCAAGTCCTTCTCACCTTTAAAGACATTAGATAATAAAAACACATAGGGTTTTAGAAAACCATTGAAATACAGTTCTCAAAAATATTAAGGAAACCAATGTGTGACAGAGGAATAAATGAATGGCTCTATTCACATCAAATTGCAGAATCAGCCCTAAGTTTAATAACCACTCTAATTGCAGAAATCATCATGAGTGTCCATGATATTGCAAGATATTTACAACAACTCTTGGTGACAAAAGTATCTGCGGCATTGTGGTGGAAATATCGGTGATAAAACCACAGTGCCACCGCTAACAGTGTTGTGATTCAGCTTTGAAAATGAAGAAAATGCTGGGTTTCCGTCAAAGGTTAATGAAAGGAAAGGTGTCATTTTCTTTTCCACCTGAGTTCCTGGGTCCCCGGAGCTCTGTGCAGGATGCAGGTGACATTGTCCCACCCAGGTTTCCTCGGTTGTGGGAATGACCTTACTCATAGTTTGCTTCCCTTCTTTCTTTGCCCTCAAGTCTCCCTCACGTCATCTTATTTTCTCATGTTTTTTACTGAAACAAGTCCCAATTAAAATGACATTCATGTGAATTTGGCACACATTAGAGTGGCCGGAGTGTAAAGCCCTTCGTCAAACCCCCACTGTGCCCGTGGCACAGAGGCCACTAGCAGCAGAAGAAGCAAGTTCTCCTGAAAACTTGTTCAACTGGAACATAAGCTGCAAAAAGGCAAGAGCAACGCCATCTTGTTCCAGGAATAACACCAGCACCCGGCACTGAGGTGGCGCAGGAATAGCTCCCAACACCTATTTATTCAAGCACTCAGCTCTGCCGTGTGGCTTGGAGGTGGCCATAAGTGACCCTATGTGCCCGTGCGTCTGTGTGTCGATAAAATTCATCCACAGACACGGACGCTGCAAGGGCCTATCATTCTGACTGTCATGGAATACTACTTTTTTCATATTTTTCAGTCCAAAATCAAAATGTCACAATCATTCTAAGCTCAAAGACCAAGATAATAGAGCAACAGGTGGGCCTTGTCCCCAGGGCTGAGAGATGGAGGCTGCCATTCTGGTTTTATTCTTGTTTTCAGCCACTACTGACTGAGCCCCAGAGATCCTGACTGACGACATCCTCTTCTGAGGCCCCAGTCCTTCCCTCACTTGCAATCTGCAGCCACAGAGACTCCATTTCCTTGAACTTCTCCTGGTCACCTGGGGCTTTTTCATCTTTAAGTTTTTAACTCCAATGTCACTTGCTCGAAAAAGATTCCCTGGCCCCTTCTCAAAGAAGACACCTGAGAGCCGCACCTCCAGTAGGCTGGCCAAGTATCCTTGCGACAAAACAGGACACTGGAATGACAAACAGGACAGGATCATGTGCTGGCGACTAAAGGGAGGTGGGAGGCAGAGCAATCCGAGCAGGAGCAGAGCAGCCCGCCTGCTCCGCCTTCCTTCCTGCCTGCACCTTTCCTTAAAAAAATTAAAAAATTAATAAATTAATAAAAAGAAATCCTTTTCCCTCAGAGGAGCTCAAGGATGCTGGTTCTGTTTAACACAATTGAGGCAACGCTGGCAGAGTCAGACGAGGCTGATTTGCGTTCCAGTCGGATCTTGCTCGCAGCCCGACTTCCCTAGGAGGCAACTGAGTGGAGAAACCTCTGGTTCTCGTTTTGCAGAGAAGGATAATAGCTCACATCTTCCCAATCCTTGGTGATTATTGCTAGCAATCAAATTGCCAAGAGTAAGGGATTAGTTGCTCTTAGGAAGCAGTGTGGTACTTGAGTGACAGAGAAACCTGGCTTCAAATCCCAGTTCCACCACTTTCCACACATGAGCTCCTGGTCCCATGATTTAAATCTCTCTCCCTCTGTTCCCTGAGTCCTGAAAAGGGGCTTCCTAAGACCTACTTTGTGTGGTTATAGAAGAATTAAACTAAACAACAGCAGTCAAATTTTCAGGCAAAGAGTGGAACTCAATGAACGAAACTCTCATTAAGATGAATTTGTCTTACGAAGTGGGAGGGTCTGCCTGGGCTCCAAGCCACCACCCTTCTCGCCCGGCGTAGACTCACCGCACACAGTGCTTCCCCGGACTTGCAGCAAAGTGAGGGGAAAAGAACAAAGTTCTGCCCAGTTTATGTGCCATACATGGAGGCCATGCCATTTTTTTCCTAAGTGCCAACAAGTCACATTGAGCAGCAGTCAAGTTCCTTAGTGGCCGCCAGACCGTGAATCTCCCATGGTTGTTAAGTGACTGGCAGTAAATAGCATTTGTTCTGCGCTCCACTTAGGGAAGATGGGTTCCATGGTGAATCATGTTGTGGGCGGTTTGGACTTTAAGCTGTCCGATTTGTTTATGGTCATGTTTGCCAGCAGCTAGACCTCTTTCAAACAAGTTAAGTGCCCTTTGGAGAACATGAGTGTGGCTCAATAAAAATGGGCACTGGAAAATTGCTTCCTTTCTTGCTTCTGTGACCATGCACCCAACCCACCCATACTGGAGAACTGTCAGATGTTAAATACAGAATTGCCAAGCATGGAATTAGAATGAACACTGAAACCACTGGGGACGGTGCCTTTCCATTGTCAGGGTCTGTCCCCATCGCTCTCACTCTTTTCATTTATCTCGAGAAAGGATGACAACTGCTGGACAGTTTTCTAGTCCTTACCATTTTTTATTACAGAGCTTTCCCAAGCAATGTGCTTTTAGAAGATTCTAGTTAGTCCCATTGACTGCAATAAATACTGCCTGAAAAAGAAGCTTCGAAGGCAGATTTAAGTCCACATACTGGTTTCAATGAGTTTTTACTTATCTGACCTTGATTACATTTCTGACTCAATCCTAGTCTCTTTTTTGTCATCAATAAATAGGGAAATTAGATCTACTGCTTGGCATGATCGGACAGCTCAGGGCTTATCATGTGCACTTAATAAAATGGTAGGCATAATGACTACTCCCTACTTTCTTCTTCTTAATATTCACATCAAATGTTTTGAAATGCTATTTTATCCAATTTTTTATAAAAAGGGAAAACTTTTCTTAGCTTCACATCCGACTTGACAACTGATTTCTTTTCAACATTTGTTTAATGCATGAACTGAAGAGCCTCTCTCTACCTAGTTTTTAAATTTCCAGAAGGAAAAAAAAGAATCCATTTTCCAAGACCTGATGATTGCTTATTTCTGACATATAAGCAGAATTTTACGTATGTATTTTTTAATTTATTCTGCATCTTATTCCATAGCACTTTTAAGTTTGCTCATTTTTGCAATGCAGTAAAATCATAAAAGAAAATAAAATCCATTTAAAAAATCTACATTTTATTGAGTACTTTTTGTCTGCCAAGTACCATTTGTGGAGGTTACTTATTACCTTGATTATGTGGAGACTTAGGTCTTGAAGGCAGAGAAAAAAAGGAATTACTTTTTTTTTATGTAGTTGTTCACCTTGATTGCTTCCCCCAACCCCAGGTCACAAACCCAGGTCCTCGGTCTGTATGTGGAGTGCATTCAGCCAGCAGACTTACCCACCAGGCCACCAGGGTGCACCCAGAGCCAAACTACTGAGAAATTTCCCGAAGGAAAATGTGAAGAGAAGTTCACTGTGACCTTAAAGGGTGACATATTTGTTAAACTTGGGCCACCAGTTTGACTTGAGCTTCCTAGTAGCGAAAGCAAAAATGGAAACATGTTCCATCCCAACATGTTCCATCCCAACATGGACCTTTTCCATAGAGAAAATGTATACCAGGATTTAAGAATAAGCAAAGCTTTTCCTGATACACAATACCCGGAAATGTCTTACATAATTTTTGTGATAAAGTACAATAGAGAAATAAGAGGTTCTCATGGTAAAATCAAATATTGAAAACAGAACCTCTTCTCTTCTGTAAAAAAAAAAAAAGATAACCATTCCTTTCTGCAAAAGCTATGTTTTACTTAACACAGGGCTCTATCTCCTCTTGGTAATTATTCACTCCGAGCTTTGTCAAAGCATCAGACTGAAAAAAGATTCGTGTTAAAAAGCTGGTTGGGGGAGGGAGAAGAGAACGCCTCTCTCTGCTGTATCATTTTTATTTAGATTGACGTACCTTTGGTTATAATTAGGGATAACTGTACAGCAGTTAAGACTCCATAATCCCATCATTAGTTGTCAAGAGATTTTCATAGGGCAAACCCTCGTGCTCCTCCTTTCATTTCTGTTTCTTAACTACTTGGGTAGCCTGAAGTTGAAGAGTGGGCTTAAAGAGAAAGATTTTCAGCTGCCATTGAAACAGTCTAAGCTGACACAGAAGTAAGGACACAAATGACACCTAGTGACAGCATTTGTGCCCCTCTCAGGAGGCCCTGAGCCTTCTTGCCTGACTTATGCCTGTTCCCCAACAATCACTCTGTTTCTGTCTGTTTCATTCAACAGCCATTCTGCACACAGGGGCGAAGAGATTTCACACCATTTCAAGGGTTTCCCATTAAACAGACAATACAAGAACTTATTTTTTTAATTATTTCCAATTCTCCCACGCCATGAGACACTCAAAGTCGGTGACAAAGTCGGTGGAGAGCATTCAGAAGAGGTTTGCTTGGCACTGATAAGAAACCCCGAGAAAATGTGTTAAAACTTTAAAGCTGTAGGTCATTGGCCGTCTGGTTTGTGTCATGAGCTGTAGCGCGTGCACTTGAGATACCTGGTCGATTTATCATGAGTTGTGCTTTCAAAAGAGAAAATTCAAAAGTTGAGATTTTCCAGTGTGCTGACTATGAGCTGCGTGCCGTCTATTTAATTGTTCCAAGAAGAAACCTATCAAGATCAATAATGGCATTGTTCCTGCTCTTCCAGGATCTCATCAAGCACCCCTTTGGCAAAGAATCTGTGGCCTCCTTGATACGGAGCCACCATCAGGGACCACTCACTGAGTGGTTAAGAGTAAAGGGTCCTAATCAAGAAAATTTATATTCCAACTAAGTCTCAGAATATTCTGTTCCATTAATAGACGTGTCACCTTGGAGAAGTCACCTCAGTTACCTAAGCTTCAGTTTTTTCCTCTGTCCTATTGGATACTCTGTTGAACTGTTGAGATGATTAATGGAAAAAAATGCACAGGTGGTGGATCCAAAATCAGCAGTCACTCAAACTATAATACAAGCAATAGTAAATCAAACCAACATGGTAGTGAAATAAAAACAGACGCATAGCTCAATAGAACATAACTGAGAGCCCAGAAGTTAACTCATGCATACATGGACAACTAATTTATAACGGAGGAGCCAAGAACACACAATGGAGCAAGGACAGTCTCTTCCAAAAATGATGTTGAGAAAACTGGACAGTCACATGCCAAAGGATGAAACGAGACCACTATCTTATACCATGCCATATACACAAATGTATTCGGCATAGATTAAAGACTTAGATGTAAGACCTGAAACCATAAAATACATAGAAGAAAGTACAGGTGATATAGTCTTGGACATCAGGCTTAGAGATGGGGACTTGACTCCAATACCATGGGAAACAAAGCAAATATAAACAAATGGAACTGTATTCCAAAAAAAGCACTCTCCTTGGCAAAAGAAGATATCATCAAAATGAAAAAGCATCCCAGGGAATGGGAGAAGATATCTGCCCAACATATATCCAGTGAGAGGTTAATATCAAAAATATAGGAAGAATTCATAAAATTCAACACCACAAAATCCAATAATGAAACAACCAAGTTATAAAATGGGCAGAGGATGTGCATAGACACTTCTCTCAATATGCGGGCCAATAAGCACATGAAAAGAGGCTTATTTATTATGATTACAGAAATGCAAACCAAACGAATGATATATTACCTCGCACCAGTGAGAACAACCGTCATTCAAAAGACTGGAAACCAGAAGCGTTGAGAGGGTCTGGAGAAAAAAGAGCCCTGAAACACTGTTGTTGAGACTGTAAGTTAGTGAAGCCATTATGGAAAACAACGAAGATTCCTAAAAAAATTGACAACAGAAATTCCACAGAATCCATTTATCCCATTTCTGGGTATTTACACTAATTCATAGAGATATCTGAAAGCTTATGCTTATTACAGCATTATTTATAATAGTAAAGAGCTAGAAGCAACCAGAGTTGGCATCAGCAGATCAGTGGATAAGGAAGACATGGCATAGACACAGAAGGGAGTACCTGCCACCCAGCTGTATTTTTTTTTTTAAAAAAGGTGAAACCCTGCCATTTGCAACAAGATGTATGGGGCCTAAAGGGTATGATGCTTAGTGAAATAATTCAGAGAAAGACAAATGTTACATGATTTTACTCATAGATGAGATATAAAGAAACCAAACAAATAGATTAAATAAAGCAAAAATAGACTTTTAAACTCAAAGACCAAATTGATGGTCACCAAAGAGAAGAACAGAGGAGTGGGCAAATCGGGTGAAAAGGGTTAATATAGGCTGGATAGAATAGAACTTTTAGTGGTGAATTTCACATAGTATATACAGATGTCGGTTGACAATGCACCTGAAACTTATATAAGGTAGTAATTCAACATTACTTCAATTAAAATTGTTTTTAAAAATACAATTAGCAGTCACGACCCAGATGCAGCGGCTATACAACTTTTACATGTTTTCATTGATCCAACCTCTTTGAGGTTTGATATAAGAAAAAAAGGAAGTAGGCAAACTGTACTGGCCTAGCGGATAAGGCCACTGGACATAGTCCCCAGAAATCCCAAGGACCCAGGTTCAAGACCAGGGATAGGGTGAGGTGGGGTGACAATCAAGATGAACAAATAAATAAAAATACTGAGTAAATATTTTTTCCTTCTCTCTAAACACAAACAAAAAGAGAAAACAGTGATAAATGTAATGTATTATATAAAGATGTTGATTTCCTATAATATATACCTCAAACCTTTAGGGCATTATGATGCAATGTTCCTTCAATAAAATTAATTTAAAAAACAAAATAAAATCCTTTTTAAAAAGAAAACGAAGTCCCTCTCACCATTTAGAAACTCGGCCTCTTCGTTCTCCCTGGTTTATTTTGTGACTCCGCCACCTTTTCCTAAAGCAATTCTTCTCTGTCTCTATTTTGAATGGTGAGAAAAACTACATGAAGAAAGGAATTAAGAAAAAGGCAAAAATAAGTCAGATAATATTTTAAAATATTATCCACCTACTCACACAAGGCTGTGTCTAGAGTATAAAAAGTATTCAATACATTTAAGCAATTATTTTTGCCATTCTAAGAATTGAAATCGGTCCACACAAGTTTAAGGGCTTTTGCACACACAGATTTGTCTGAGGAAAAATTAGGTGAAGCACTAATGATGTAATTCAGCAATGTAGGTAAGCCAATTTGGATTTTCAAATTGTAAAATCAATTTTTAAAAATATTAACTTCTCCCAGGATTACATAGTTAAAAATCATGTCTCCTTGCCATTTTGCTTCTTTGCCATAGTCTTTTTTCAAGGTACATTTTACATACTTTCTGCCTTTGTAGGTCACTTTTCTCCCCTCGTTTTCAGCAGAACAATTTTAAGTCTTGAATTCAGAGTCAAGTGTCCCGACCTCATCGCTTAATTACCGCAGGAGCAGATTCTTCGAAGTCCCTTGGCCTCAACTTCTTTATGTTTGAGGCTACTAATATTTACCAAATACATAAAGGCATGCATATGCATACATTTATGCACACATGCATACATAGACATATGAATGTGCTTTGAAAATACGTCAATGGCAGAATAAATTATTCATTAAGTGGAAAGTAATAAATAGATGGCAGAACTTTCTGATGATGACTGAAACTGCATTTGGGGTCTCTTCTCTTTTGTCTTTACATGTTTGTAAGCTGGATCTTTAATAGAACTAGAGAAGCAAAATCACAAGTAAATTTTTTTTCTTTTGTAATGTTTTCGTACTAACTGCTTTAAAATCCCCTTTTTGTGTTGGGAGAGTTAGTCTTGAAATTATTGAGCTTAGGGCTTTATTCACTCAAATAATATTTGTCAAGTGCCTATTACGTGCCAGTTTACAAGCTTGGTATTCTGCTGAGATCCAAACACACAGGGCTCCCACCTACCTAGAGTTTACCGGCCTGGATCAGAGGCAGACCCTCTGTAATGAAATTTACATAGATTATCATGTTTACGAACTGCACAGAACCCACCAGGACAGAATAAAAGGTGCAAGATTATGACAAAAGAATTTAGGGGAGTCTGCAAATAAGAGAAGACAAAGAGGAAGAGCAGTCTAGGTGAGGGAACAGCACGTGCCAAGGCCCTGAGGCACGTTTCAGGAGCTGTCCTCTGGCCAGCGTTCTGAATGTATCAGCGTGGAGCAGAGGGACCCGAGTCAGGTCAGAGAGGTGACAGGGACAGAACAGGAAGAACGTTTTAGAAAAGCACAGTTTTTTCCTAAGTGCAGTCCAGCCACTAAGGGCTTCTAACCTGGGAAGAAATGAGCGAGCACCTCAATCCTGGTTGCTTTTCTTAAACTCACGTTGGAAAATGATGACCAGAACACAGCATGGAATAAAGGAACTCAACGGGACGTTACCACGGTCACCGGGGAAGATACGACATGCTTTGGCTGGCCCCTTGCGGTAGAGACAGAGACAGAAACCGTCCAGGAATCTCCTGATGAGTCATCCGCAATGATCCGAATTCCCGCCAGCAGCTTTGAGCTTCCGGCTGCGACTAGAAATGCCGGGCAGGGACGGACAGGGCAGGGGGATTCAAGCACCCAGCTTTTGAAAAGGTTCCCTTGGGTGCCTTAAAAAGGAGCCGATGCTAAGAAGCCAGCTGGATGCATGAGGTGGGAGTTCACAGGCATTAGATGATTTTTCGAGTCACAGAAGCCAGTGACGCCGTTCAGAGAGGACTTGGGTCAATGACGCAGGGCCCTTGCCCTCTGAACTAAATTAAAAACATTTTTTAATCCTCCTTTATTATCCCGAAATAAAATCCAGAGTTCTGGTGACCAGCTTACACACGTAATTTCAAACAGAAGTCATCTAATGACATAGCTGCAGAATTAAAAAAAAAGAAAAAGGAAGGATTGAGGCACAAAAATTCAAAGAACAGGGCGCCCCCTGGGGGAACAGAGGTTCAGTCAGTCTCTGGAGTCAGATCCCAGGAGAAACAACGTGTAAACAACTAAATGGAAATAAAACAAAAATGTGTTCCCTCCTCTCTTCCTGCCTGCCTACTCATCTTCATTCCTGCCCTTACCTTTCCTTTAAAAAATGAATAATTTCACCAAACAGGACTTCTCAAACATGTATGTATTTCGGAGTCACCTAGGCATTCTGTTAAAATGCAGATGCTGGCATGCCCGGGTGGAGTAACAGTTAAGTCAGCTGCCTCTGAAGGAGCGCAGTCCACGTTCATCCCAAGGGCTGGGGTTCGCATCCTGGGTCAGGGTGGGGAAAATAAGAGAATGAAGAACTAAATAAGTAAAAATAAAATAAAATACTTCCTCCTCCTCCTCCTCCTCCTCTCTTCCTGCCTGCCTGCCTACTCACCTTCATTCCTGCCTGCACATTTCCTTTAAAAAAAGAAAAAAGTAACTTTGTTTCTGGAAAATACAGCTTATGCAACTGCATAGAAGACTGAAAGACTTCGTGTTTCTAGGTAAATGGTGTTAAGTTCTAGGCTCCTCTGACTGTAAGAATGCTTTCCACCCAGGTCGGTGGCTCTGAACCAGGATTAAATTTGCACTCCCTCCCCCAAGGGACGTTTGGCAATGTCTAATGAGGTCTGGTTATTGCCACCCAAAGGTAAGGGAGATGCTACTGGAATCTGTGGGTAAAGGCCAGGGATGCTGTTTTTTTTTTTTTTTTTTTTAAATGTGTGAAGCAAGACAGTCTCCCACAATAAGTTTAAGTGACCCAAAAATATTAAGGATGCCAAAATTGAGACACCCCAGGCTACAGAGAGATTTTCACAAATGGTACAGAACAAGATCTCCCTGTGTGAAATGCCCCGCCCGGGAGATGTCCTGCATCACTCCTGCCCCTAACCACCCAGTGTCCCGGCTGTCCCCAGTCACAAAACACTCCCTGGGGACAGCAATGCAGTCCTGAGAAGAAGCAGGGCAGGACCCATCGAGGACATGGAAGGGAGGCAAAACCAACAGGATGAAAAATCCTAGCATGGCCAAATTAAAGTATATAAAATTCTACACATCTGCTGGTGCCTCTGTAATTAATACAAAAAATAATTACATCTTTTCGCCTGGCTCTCCCTCACAAACTCTGCTTAATGAACACTGCCAATGACTTTTACATATGTAATTAAAATTTTTATTTATTTCTGTTTCATTTTTATAGTAGTAGCTGTACATATTTTTTTAAAAAATGCTTTAATGCAGCAGCAAAGCTTGGCCTCAGCTACCGTGTGAGAAGCAGCTAAGCACATTTACTTTCTTCGTTTTCTTAATTCATTCTGCACAGTAAGGAATAATAAGGCCAGTTCTCATTTGCCTTCCGTTCACTGTCTAGTTTTCCTTTTCTGCCAGAATCTCATCTTGAGACCTAGAGAAAAATAAGGCTTTTTTTTTTTCTTCTTTTCAGAGAAGAAATAAAAAGAAAAGGTAAAAGGGCTCAAGATTCAAGTATTCTCTTTACCATTCTTTTCTAGTTCAAGAACGCTGACCTTCCAGAAGAATCTGCCATTTCCATGGAGCATAGTGGGAATGAGAGCTCTCAGAAATGGTATCATAGCCAGGTTTTAATAGAAGATACTCCTGTCTGGAATTTAACAGAGTAACTGTGCAAATACTCTTGGGAAATCGGCTCTAACGTATGAATAACATTATTGTTTAACTCTGTGAGATATTACCAAGCTTTCACAGGCAATATTGGAAGCAGTGGTTGAGCGCACCCTGGTGCAGTAGTGGATGGGTCCCTGGCTCTGGCTGGCACAGTCCACATACAGCCAAAGACCTGGGTTCATGTCCTGGGACCAGAGGAACAGCCATGATGAATAACTAAAGAAAAATAAATAAAAATGCTTCTTCCTCCTCTCTCCTGCCTGCTTACTACACTTGCCTTCCTCCTGCCTGTGCCCTTTCCTTTATTTTATATTATTTTATTTTTTGAGGAAAGGTGCAGTCAGGAATAAAGGCAAACAGAGGCCGGCAGGAAGAGAGAGAAGGAAGCAAAGCCAGCGGAATTTATTTTATTTAGTTGTTCATCTCGGTTGTTGGCCCGGGTCCCAGGACACAAACCTGTGTCCTTGGAGTGCATGTGGACTACGCCTAGCAAAGGTGGCAGACTCAACCGCTACTTCACCAGGACGTGCCTGCACCTTGCCTTGGAAAACAGAAAGATAATCAAAATGAAGCAGTGGTTTAAGAAGTCAGAAAAACCCGAATCAGAAAGCCCGCTCTCCCAATTACCAGCCAGGTGGCTGCAGACCAAATGACTTCATTCTGAGTCCCCGCTTCCTGGGCTGGAAGCTGCAGAAACCATACCGCCCACACTGCAGCATTGTGAAGCTGACACGGGGGAGGCATGGACTCTGCGTGACGGCAGAGAACAAACACTCAGAAATGTGAAGCCATCTCCCCCACAGGATCCTTTCATGCTGAGGCCAAAAAACCCCAAGTAACCTGAGCAAAGAATCACAGAAAGTCAATAATGAGTTCAGGACAGGATCAGCGTCCTCCGTTTTCCAGAAACCAACATTCAAATATCCATGTGAGTGTTTCATGGGAAAGAGAAAGGGCGATCAATCTGGGAGGCAGTGGGTTAAATGTGTGTTGTGAGTGGTATGTGATCCCCCCACCCCAGGTCTCAAACCCGGGTCCACAGGCTTCCCACGACCTCCGCCTCAAGTGCCTGAGCCACAGCCCCACGCCTGGCTTGTGATCTTAGCTGCAGGGCTTGTCAGCGTGTTTAATAGACTAATGTGAATTGTGAATTTCCAAGAAAGGGACAATAATGTAATAAAATTATTATTTTCTTCGTCCTTCCTCCCTCGTCTAGAACAAATTAGGCCCTAAAAGCAGTCTGTGTCTTGATCAAATGTGAAACAGATTCAAGGCAATGATGCATAAACCCAGGTTCTGTGAAACGGGGACCTCATAAAGGCTGTGGTCGGGAAAAGAAGACGACGGTCTCAGCCTTCACCCAGGACCTCATCCGGTCTCTCGACATAAGGCGCTCGTTCTTTGGGGAAGTGGTTTTGTCCTCCTTCTCTCTCTCCCCCTCTCCCTCCGCCGTCTTCACACACCATTATGCTGCCTTGGTCTCTACTTCTTTCTCTCTTTGACTCATCTCTCTCCCTCCTCTCCTTGTGACCGTCCTTCAAGTTTCTAGAGCTGCCTGGGTATCCAACCCAGCCAGAGATCGCCGGAGAGCCTTTGTCTCTGAAATGCAAACCTGAGTCAAAGGAAATTGTCTCTTTGCACAGCGCTGACGCCTGTGTCCTAGATAGCGTGGTCCCTGCAGTGAGCAAAGCTGTTTGCAGACGGGAAGGCAGTGAAAGTCATCCCCGGCTTTTTCAGCTGTGTGACCTTGGATAAGTCACTAACCTCTTTGAGACTGCTTTTCTCTCTTCTTTTTAAAATGAGATTGTTAAAAGTGTGAGGAGCTGGCATCTGGTTGGTATATAATCACCGGCTGCTCATATAGCTGTCATACTGTTGCTGATTAAAGAATCACTGATAATGTCTGTTATGATTATTTTGCATAAAATTTCTCTCCACAAATCAAATGTCATGTAATTTTCCACTTGTCTTTATTCTTCTCCTAGAAACTTGGAAATTTTCCTTCACCAAAAGATGATCTCTAAGTCAAAGGTGTTTTTTCTCACTAAGATAAGCAGTAAATAACAATATGTAAACAAGGAACTCACTCAAATTGAATGGATGGGAATCGTATGCATTCCAACACTAATCCATAGAGCATATATTGAGAGAGGGAAATTCACCCATTAGCCTTGCAGGGCAAAGCATACTGTCTTTTCATTTGTTTTTTTTTTTGAGAGAAGAAGCACTTTAGTTTTCTTTAGTTGTTCACATTGGTTGTTCCATCTGTTCCAGGCCCTGAACCAGGGACCTGGGGACGTATGTGGGACTGCTCCCAGGTGTCCTGGACCGCTAAGGTCACCAGGGAGTGCCCCCAGCATACTTTTAAGTAACACTTCCCCACCACCATCAAAATGTTCCTGTCTTTTGCCCAAGAATTCCACATTTGGAAATGTAAGCCTATCAAAATATGCCAACATACTGAAATGCTTTCAACACCAAGATGTTCCTTACAGGGTTGTATATTATTGAATAAAGCTGGAAGCGAATTAAAAGTCCAACATCGTGGGAACCGTTCAGTAGATGCCGATCACCCGGGCAACAGAACCTGTGTCACTATTTACAGCCATGCTCCCAGGTGAAAAAACAGTTGAGGACCCTTACACTGTGGGCACTGAAAGCTGTATGCAGCTCACAGAAATGCAGGAGGAAAGAAAACACTAGAAGAAAACCCCAGAACTGAATAGATGCTCTTGTTGAATGGGAGTAGCCAGAGGTTACATTTTGTTAATTGTTCAAAATGCTTTTATAGCAGCTATAAACAATTTGATGATAGTTGTAAACAATAGCTGTCAATAATTTTCAATTACAGATATCTGTAAATGCTTTATACATATGCATGTTTTAATTATGCTGAAACACACATAACATTTACCATTTTTAAGTGCACATTCAGTAGCGTTAGGTATATTCACCCTCTTATACACCATCATCACCATCGAACCCCAGAACTTTCTCATCTTGCAAAGCTGAAACTCTATGCCTATTAAAGAATTCCCTACTACCACCATCCCGCAGCCCCTGGACACCACCATTTTACCGCGTGTTTCTGTGAGCATGAGTCTTCTAGGTCACTGTCATCTCATACATCACATACATCTCATACAGGTGAAACCACTTAGTATTTGTCATTCGATGACTGATTTATTTTCACTTAGCCCATGTCCTCAAGGTTCATGTTATGAAATGTGTCAGAAGAGTCTTCCTTATAAAGACTTCATCACATACTCTTGTGTTAGACACCACATTTTGTTCATTCATCTATCAAGGGAATTTGGGTTACTCCTAGCTTTTGACGATTGAGAATAATGTTGCTATGAACATGGGTGTGTCCAAATACCTTTTTCAGACATTCTATTCTAAAAGGTTTGTCCTCTGAAGCTGACTCTTCCTGTCTACGTCCTGGCCTCTGGTTATATCAGATGCTCGACTGGACTTACCTGTGACTTAACTATGCTGGGCATCAGTATAAATGAAGTCATGGAGGTGGGCAATTTGACTACCTGGAGAAAATAACCATCGGGGCTATTCCTCAGAAAATAATGCCTCTGTTTCTGTTCTGATTCCCATTACAGGATAAATGCCTTAGTTTCAACTCTCCAGCCTGGATTCCCCTCCCACTGAACCCTCCTTCCTGCATCACCTGCTTCTGACATTGAACTTTTCCCGACACCCTGCTCCAAGAAGACTGCCAAAAAAAAAACAAAAAAAAAAACACCCCAGCCATTTCTCTTCAACCTCACTAACAATTTGGTAATGAAGTATTGATTTCCACTTCTCTGCTTATGGACGATATTAGATTTCCATTGATAAACGGCAATGGGCTGCCTCATCTCCTTGGTCCCTTCTCACATTCACGAGAAAACAAAGTGCCACTGAAGAAAAAGATGATGGAGAACATTGATGTACTTATTTTGTCAGTTTGTAACACTTGACAGGAAAGGGTGGGGGGAGTATAAGTCTTCAGAGTGTAACGTCCAAGTGGGCTGCCCTCGCTGCAGACTCTTGGACGCTCACTTTTCATGGGAATGTCCATTTCCTATTTATCACCCCTCTGGGAACGTTTGTCTAAAGGAAATGTTTCTGTTCAGTGCAACAATTATGGTTGCACCTGGACTGCCCAGTCCTGCCCCTGCGCTAGGGAGCCATTAATCACCGCAAAGTGGAAGAGTGATTCTGTTAAACCCGAGTGTGAGCCAAGAAAACCTCTGAACAATGTTCATCTTCTGTGAAAGTTGTTCAGATTGCTAGGCTTAACCATGCTGCCGCCAAAGACTTCTTCCCATGCAGCGGTGGGCATCCTGATTCTCCTCATTATCTTCATTGCTTAAAAACATCGTTTTCAGCACGCATGGCTGTCACAGGAAACCTGCAGATTGGGAGGACTGGGGAAATGGGTGAGACGTAGAATCTGAGAAAGCAAGAAGATGAGAGCATTGCTGAGTGGACCGTTCAACAGAGCCTTTTGGTTAACCTCCATCTACACAGCCTGTTGTTTACAGAGTCTAAAAGCACAGCTTGAGCTTCAGAAGCCACCGAAAGCATGAAATAGGGTGTCCATTTTAAATGTGTTCCTGCAACTTTTTTCATTAAAACTTTGAGGGCCCAATTTTAATTTGTGGAATATTCCCGTTAATAATGAGATCTAATTAAGACATCCATTAAAAGCCCGTTAAAGTTAATTTAACGTAAAAATTCCAATAGAACTGTATTAGATTTTCTCCATTAAATTAACGTTATGGATTTTTAACGGATGTCTTAATTATACGTTATTATTAACAGGAATACTGTATTACACAGATTAAAATCAGGTCCTAAGTCAACTTGGAAAAGCTAAGAGCATGCTTTAATAGTAAAAGTTGCATACCTAGGACACAGTTTGGAAAAGCAGGGGTAGATCTGTTTACTCTAGTTGAACATTTTCTATATCACTGAAAGCAACCTGTAATAGCTAAATCCATCATGGCATTTAAACAATGAATTTCCTGATTCTCAAAGGACAAAAAAGTCTGGATTGTGTTGTAAATTGTGACTCAGTTATGGGTAAAATATTTAAAGTATTCTAGGCACAACATTCGGAGTAAGGTAATCATGAAACAAAAGAAATTATTTTGGGTACTTTCATCACCAAGGTTATCACTCACACACACACACACACACACACACACGCACACACACACTTCTGAACTCTGACAAAGTGAACCCAAGTATATCCTCGTCACCATTTCTTGTGAAGGCTGCCTGTTGGATGGAATTGTTTGGGAAATTTTGACATGATCCCTAAATTCAACATTGGAATTTTAAAAAAAAAAGAAGAAGAAAAAACTTCTTATTTACCTCCTAGGGAAAGTGTTGCCCTTATGCCACATATAATAGCAAATTGCTTTTTTTATGGCATGCATAACCTAGATGGGAAAAAATATGACGCTTCAGGGAAGGAGGGAAAAAGTAAATGAAGTTCCAGGAATGTCATTCTGAAGTAATGAGGCATGGACAGAAAATATACCCCTCACATCATCGGATTGAGATGGCAGTCGAAATAGCTTCATTGAAGTGTCAGCACTCATCCATCAATCAATCACCCACAAGGAAAAACAGCAACAGTACAAGGGGGTGGCTTTTATGGGATTTACTCATGGGCATGGGGAATAGCTGCTCAAATGTAGTTCTGACATGAAAAGCGAGGTGCTGATATTATTTTTTATGATGGGAGGATCATAAAGTGAATTGAGAACAGCGAGGTCTGTCTTTGCTTAACCTATTCAACCAGAAATGAATGGAGCTCAACTGGAAAGGAACCATCTTCGGATGGGTTAAGATTGAAGGCTGGACTCTGGTGAGTTCTGTCCTTCGACAAGGAAATTCTATTAAAGGAAAATCAATGCATGAGCATTGGGGTTCTTGACGCTGTTAAAAATTGCCTGCTCCCACCCCGGGTTATTAGATAGTCACCTCATTCAGATTCTGCCACAAACTGTCCAAAAGCAGATTTCTTGAGTTCTTGCTTCAAAGGGGTAGGCGGGGGGAGGAAACAAGACAATTGTCAACTCCATGGAAAAGAAAGAAAGAAAAAAATAAATAAATCTTCTGCTTCGACATAGAATCTGGATGGTTTTGTCAGCGCTGTTTCTACGGAGGGGCAGCGGGGGAGGCGAGAGCCCAGAATGTTGATGAAACTGGGGAGACGCGGGGAGACGCGGGGAGACGCGTGGAGACGCGGGCGTGGCCTGGTGGTAGCTGTGCGCGTCACAGCTGAGGAACAGGGCCCAGGCTGTGCTCAGGGCACACGATGCGGGCTCGCACAGATCCATTCGTGCACGGGCTCTCTGCCTGTTCCTGGAGGCCGGTCTTCCTTTGGCGAGCCCGGGAGACTTCTCGAAACTTCTTGGTAGACGGGAACACTGAAACGGCAGGAACTCAGGAGCCGGGCTCTCTCCGCGTGACACCATTCTCGTCCTCCGTCCGAAGGCGCCCCGCAACGACACAGCCACAGCGCGCCAGCTGCACGCCAGCCACCCTCATTCTCCCAGCGGCCTTGGGGCCCATGAGGGTGAGAGGATTGCCTTTCCTTCCCCAGCCCTCCTTCCAGCGAAGGCCACCCACCAGCTGCAAATTGAAATGTCCATGGAAAAAAATGGTATATAAATATCTAAGCTGTATGTATTTGGCTCCATTTTGTAGTTCAGCAAGTTTGCCAGCTCGGCAGCGTGTGACAGGTCCCTGGGGGCAGACGGCAGCAAATTCCTTCCGTGGAGAAGAGTGGACATGTATGTGTGTACACGGCACCGTCCCGGGTGCGATGGGACACACCAGGGCCCCGTGCACACAACACCCGCTTCCTCCTGTCGCTTCCAGGGGCTCCTCAAGGCAGGACATCCCACCGCCCGCGAGGAGCTCGCGCAGCATCCAAGTCCCAGCGTTATTTTTGTTTTCTTCCTGGTTTTCAAAACAATAGCATTTCAGAATAGGGAATTCTCCTTCTGAAAAACATACAGGGAGGAAATGATTTTTAAAAAATTAGGTCAAGGCCTAAAAGCAGAATATAATCAGAGAATAAATTGGATAACCCAAACTATTCCCACAGAATTTCTTTAAGGTCACAAACAGATTTCTTAAAACTCACCCCCAAAATGTGCCTGCCTGGTTGTTTGAGTCTGGCATAATTAATGTCACAGATACAAGTTGCTGAACTTAGCTGAGATGCGGAAAACAAGCAAAGGAAATGACATCTCTGGGAAGCATTTATGTAACGCTGGTTAAGCAGTGAGGAGGTGAGAGAGAGAGAGAGAGAGAGAGAGAGAGAGAGAGAGAGAGAGAGAGAGAGAGTGTGCTCACACACACCTACATGAATTTCGCTGTTAGTTTCCAGGGTCTGTGGACTGCACAATAAAAGTCTATAGTTTTCTGAAACTTTTCACAGTAAACCAAAGATTACAAGGCCTTAAAAGGTGCTTACTCTGTTGCTGCTCCATCTGTCATTTCCTAGGTGATGTGACTGTGTGTACAAGCCCTTTTCATCGGCTTTCATTCTGTAAACTTGCTCAATGTTTCTGTTTAGAAAAAAAACTCACTAAAAATGTCATCTTCCATAATCTTTCGGCTCTGCCAAGGATGAATGCCTGATGAATGCTAAAATAATAATCAGGAACTAGATCGAAGGCTGTAGACACACACACATACACAAGTTCTAAAAAAACAAGAAAAGTCCTATCTATTCGGAATATGCACAAGACAAAAAAAAAAATCACAACTGAACTTTCGGGTTGGTGGTTTTTTTTTCCATGTGAGATTTTCAAATGCTAATTTCATTTTCTTCCTTCCTATATGTGGCACTTACTCAAAATATCCATGAAATACTTTCAGACAAAGATTGAGCAGGAGAAAGAGATACAGATTTCCATCCCGCAGACAGAGAGACCTCTTTCCATTGTAGGGAGGCATTCAACATTTTGAAACTTCTGAATCCTCTTTAGAATTTCTATGGGGGAATTTTACCTCTTTATCCAAAGTAAAAGCCACTTATCTCCTTTGGTTTCCTGTGACAGATTCAGAGACAGGCGCAGACATACAATTTCTAGGTTCTAGTTAATCTTCTTCCAATAGTTACGAACAATGGGCTAACAGGCGTGGGTGTTTCTCCAAAAATTATTCATGCTCAAGGCAGCTGCAGGGAAAACTAGAAATGTTTTATGGATTACAATAGGACTGTTGTAAAGTGCTAGTACCAAGTGGAACGTTATTTTTGCAACAGGACTCCGTCCGTTTCCTTTGGAAAAAGAGATTCCAAGCAAAATGGCTCTTCCAACTAATGGCATCCTGATCTGCCACCTTTCAACACGCAAATGATTTTACCAATAGCCATCTGATTATCATTAAGGCTTTTAAAAAATAAGATCTGTTTGAAAAAGACCAATTAAATACTCATAGCCCTTTGCAAGATGTTTATTTGCTTAAAAACCTCTTTTGGAAGCACAAATAATACTTCTCTTGTGAGAACCCCCAGGAGAAGTTGAAAAATTCGAAAGAGTGCATGACTTAAAAAAAAAAAAAAAAAAACAACTACCACTCCCTTCAACCCTTCCGGAAAATGAATTTCAATGTCTTCACTGAATGATCTTGAACCTGAAACCTACATGCAGATATCATTCCCCAGGCAAAGGCTTCTATTTACAAAACTTGAATAATCATACGATTATGTCTCCAAAGTGAAGACTTGGTACATAGCATTTTCACTTTCTAAATGACCCATAGAGCATTCAGGAATTATAAATGGGGACGAATATATTTCAAATACACAAAGTTCAACGGGGCTGCAGAGAAGAAGTAAAAACTGTCAGCGAGCTGCATTGAGACGCACCCTGCAGAAACATTCCAGTTTTGCAACACAGTACTTTGGCTTATGGAATGTGCAATGCAAGATGAAAAAAAAAAAAAAAAAAAAATTAAAGCTGACCTACAAAACAATTCTCTTTTGGCTCAGGGTTCTGAAATGTCATACTATCTTGGGATACAATGTACTTTTTGGTCTCTGATATACTGGTGTCTTTCTCACCCTTTCCCACTTTGATCCCTAGCAGCCAGGCACTGTCAGCGGGGATCACCCCTTGAACATCCACCAAGTTGGTCACCCAGTCGTTTTAATGGTCAACCAGCTCTTACTCTGCAGAGGCTGGTAGCTTTTTAAGAAATTGGCATCCACCATGTTTATGTTATGTTATCTTGCCCTCTTGCATTGATTCTAGATTTTCTTTTTCTTTTTAGAAAAGGCGGTGGGGGAGGTAAAGGGGACTGAGTTGGGAGAATGACATTCATTCCCACTCTGAAGGAAAGTGTTTATTTGCCAGCTGGGAAAGGCAAACCCATTTTTATATGAGGAAAGCAGACGAGTCATTTTCAAAGAAAAATGACTTGCAGCCCTACCTGTAGAATGTTCCTGTACCAGTGCACTAATTTTCTGTTGCCTGCATGTTGTATATACTATATTTGCTTGTCTACTCGGAGGAAAAACCAGGCTGTTATCCTGTGTACAGTGCAGCTGGGATGGCTGGGGACGTAAGCCTTCCATACCTTTTTATATTGTACATATTTGTATATACAAACTCTATCGCCATGGATGAAGACAGATTTTGTTATATTTGCTTGTTTCTCTTTCCCACCAAACTGGCCCACGACGGGGATTCTTTTGTATAGAAGGAAAAAAAAAAAAATGCTTGTAATTCTTTCCTAATCATTCTCTTTCAATAGCTGATGAAAGAATTAGATCTGAGTTTACAAAGAAATTATAAGAACCAAGTCTGTCTGCATGAGTCCTATCCAATTGTTGGATCTAGGGAGGAACCAACACCCTAATTCAGAGTTTTCCTTGAAAGGCATGCTTTTACCCCTTGGGAAAACTGTAAACCCATCCATGTAGAATTATCCTCTTTGTATTTTATCTAATAGTGCCTGAAAATTTTTTTTAATGTCTTCTTAGAAGAAGAATTCATAATTGTCAAAATTGAAACATTAGCTTCATTTTGTTTTTATGACCTCACAATTCTTCTCCTTATTTATTCGGTTGCTGTTATAATGGGGCCCCAGGCCATTCCTGACATCGGCGTGTTCTTCTTCCACATTAAGGATGTTTTTAAAATTACAGAGATTATTGAGCCAACAGGCTGTTTTAATCAAAACCATGTTTCACTTGTTTTTGATGATTATAAATTGTCCTTGCAATAAAAAAAAAAAAAAAAAGAGTTTCTGCTAGGAAAATTATACCACCCTGTGGCCAAACAAATTCATCACAGATAGACATCTGTGCCCGCTTCTCTGGGATCTGGAAAATGCTTACCCTCTCCCAAATGCTAATCTCAAAGCAGTCACTATTTGCAGATCTCCAAAGGCCTCTCACCCCGGTGTCCCCACCCAAAGAAAACCCAGCTGGAAATAAGTTTCAGCTTGGAAAAAAAAACCCAGGGATTTCCAGAAAAGGTGCTGCGGCTTTTGTCCCTCAGTGCCACCATCCTGTCATTCCTCCTAATTATAAATAATCTGACCTTGATATCTCACAAAACTGAAATTAGGTCAAAAGAAACACTCAGATCAGCTCCTTGAGGAATAAAAATGACTTCCTCTGGGTATGTTTAAGACCTCTGCCCGTGTATGATTCTGCAGCATTGAAATTATCTCTAGAAAGAGAGGTGGTTTGTGTTGTTTTTCTTTTTAATACAATTTTACCACTGGAAATAAATTCTGAAGGTAGAGATGAAGAAAAACCTTAAAGTATATCAAAGAAGCCATTATTTTTTACATCTAAAGGGTTTTTTTTTTAAAGGAAAATCATTCTACTTTGAAAACTGTAATTAAAGCCCTAAATAATAGATAAGACTTCTTTTCACTATTGTGAAAAAAAAAAATAACACCACCCTCTTGGAGGTTATATGGAGCCTCTCATTTCCATTAAAAAGATTTCTATAAGTGTATTATTTACATTTTAAAACATGATCACTGGGTCTTTTGTGACGAAAAAGGAGTCTTTTTTTGTTCCACTCAGCAGTTAGTTGTTGGAAACAGACTCAAACCTTCTTGTCATTTGCATCAGGAAACCCAACTGCTGAAGTGAGGATCTGGGTGTGTTCAATTATGATTTTGCTGGTGGCTGTCCCTCATGTTAATGCTGCGGATACTGAGCCACCTTCCTGAAACCTAGCGGAGACAGTCTGCGCAGACAGGCCTCTCAAGGCCATTAGCTTTGCAAATGGCTTCACTGCAGTCAACACCGACTTCCGACTTCCGCTTTGGCCCACTTGAAAAATAAAAATTAGAGGAGAGAAGCGGCAGCAACACGGATGCACTTAAAACATGAAAAGAATTATTTATATGATAAAAAATATATTTAGATTTTCAAAGCACAAGACTGAATAGAAGTGCTCTTTTTATGCTTTCTGAAGATGTTACTGTTAAATGTCTTTCTACATCAGGCTTAATAAATCTGTAATGACATTTGATGGATTGATTTCTGCCTAGGAGTGTTTTTTCAAAATGGCAAGAGAGAGGGCTGAGCAACAGCGCGGACCCCAGGGAGGCCAAGCCGGGAAAATATGGGTGGGCTTCTCTGGCGCTGGGACATAATAGTCCATTTCCAGCACCCTCCTCATCTCTGTGGGGTGTCCTCTGTGGACTTGTTTGTTTGTTTTTAAACAAATGCCAGCACCCTGTATGTGGTTCCCAGCTGCCTTTGTCGGCTCTCACATCTGGTCAGGCTGCTGGAGTCACTCGTGATCTGACCTCCACAGAGGCAGTGGGACTCAAGCACACAGGGCAGAGAAACGCCGCCATGGTTGAGCCGGCCCGGCCTTCTCCACCTGCAAGCAGCAGCTCTGCCTACCCCTCCCTCCCTCCATGCTCGCCCCCCACCTGTTCCCTTTAACACCCTGTGACCACTGGACCCCATTCCACCCGCAAGCTGCCCAAATAGCTGCTGACACCCCACCAGATACGGCATGTTGTCTGTCCTCAGCCACATGTGGCTTCTGTGCCCGTGGCTGCAGGAGACCACACCTGTGAAATTACCACTCTCCACCTGCCTGTGAGCTCGGCCACCGGCCACCGGCCACCGGCCACCGCTAGGCTGTTAACTAGGGCAGGCTGGCTGGAGACAGAAGCGAAGCGGGAAGGGAAGCAGCGAGGACCAGACCAAAGCGTCTGAGTCTTCATCCCCTTAATGATTCTCTCTTGACCGCCTGCTCTACGCTACGTCAGAGGTTACACTGATAAACCAACTAGGTGATGTGAGTTATGCAGGCAGGGTCTAGAGCCAAATTGCGTTAAAATCCTGCCTCTGACCACGCCCTGGTGGAGCAGGGGTTGGGCACAGTCCACACACATCCCAGGTCCCAGGTTCTTGTCCCAAGGCCGGCAGAAGCAACCAAGATGAATGGCTAAATAAAATAAATAAAAATGCTTCTTCCTCTCTTTTGCTACTTGTCTGCCCCTGCTCACCTTCATTCTTGCCTGCTTTCTCCCTCTTAAAAAAAAAAAAAATGATGAATGCTGAGTGTGGCTTCCTGGCTGAGGCGACTGAGACACCTGGGGCGTGGACCAAGGCCAAGTTCACGACCTGGGACAAGGGATACAAACCAAAACAAAACAACTAACTCAGTAAAAAAACTTCCCCCTCTCTCTTCCCCCCTCCCTCCCCGCCTTCCTTCTACTCTAAAACCAAATCCATAAGCAGTTTCCTCCGCAGGAGAGCGTCCTCAGCTGGGACTCAACCATGTCATAGCTTTGGGGTGTCCTCCTCGGGAACTTGCTCCATGGCCCCCTTGCAGGCCCTTGTCGGTCCTGGTGCCCAGCTGCTCAGTTTGCAGGCACCTCAGCTCCAACAGGCCCCACAGAGAGTAGGAGCCAGCAGGTCTCTCCCAGGTATGCCCCTGGCATACAGCGGGTGTCCAATCAGTGTTTGTTAAATAAATAAGTGCTGTTTCCTGGCGTCCTGGGAACTCACTCGCCTTCACGTCCCTGGGATGCTGCCTGCCTTACCCTGCCCTGCGCAACGTTGACTCTTCCAAGACCTGCCTCCCACCTTCCACCCACCCCTCACAGGGAGGATTTCTAAAGCAACTCTGAGCTCAAAGACCACGTTCAATGGGCTCTAGGAACACGCTTTTGAGCCATCTCAACTTTCTGGGTAATAGGGCCTCAGTGAAGTTCACCTGGGTCAACAGGTGTGGTCTCAGGAGGAGCGAGGAGGGGAGGAGTCCACTGCCAGGCCCTGTAGCAGGTGAGTGAGAGCTTAAGAGGGTTGACGCTAAGGCGGGGGACTCAGGTGGAACCTCAGAAGGGCAAGAGCAGATGTGGGGCGTGGGCACCCCTGGTGGTCTCATGGTCAGTGGACCGGACACACGCCAGGGACATCCCTAGGACCCCGGGCGGGCGGCGAACCCGGGCAAGAGGATCAACCAAGATAAACAACTAAGTAAAAACAAATAAAGCACTTCTTCTTCCTCTCTTCCTGCCTACCTGCCCTTCACTCCTGCCTGTCCCTTTCCTTAAAAAAAAACAGTCATGTACATCGTGGGGAAGATAAGACTCAGCTCCCAAAGCAGGAGCAGCGGGGCTGGGTGAACTGAGGGTCACAAGCAAGTCCTACCTGTGTCTAATTGTCAGACAGCTCACACCTTGCACATCTGAATTCACGTTCAACAAATGGAGCTTGAAAACACCACAGTAGTACTGAGTTTTTTACGAAGTGCATGTGTTGTCTTTTCGGATGTAGATCACAGGTAAGGATGACAGGACACCCAAAAGGCCCGTGAGGGGAGGTGGGCGTGAAAATGTTCTAGAAGCTACGACCGTGCTTGGAGGCGTGGGAGACAAAGCAGTGCCGAGGAATGTGTTAAATGTAGAAATAAGAATTTAGCATTTTATAAAAAATGCAATTTCACTTGTCAAGAAAAGATCTGCTAATGGCCATTTTTTTTCTTTACAAAACACCAATGACTAGACAAAGCAGAACCAAAGACTTGGACTCTCAGAACAAAAGAGTGGCCACCAAAAGGGAGGGAGGGGTGCGATGGGTGAATCGGATAAGGGGGCTCTCTTGTGTGGTGATGGGTAGAAACGGGACATTTGTGAGAAGCACGACGAAAGGGAAAATACTAAAAGAAGTCAGGGAAAAATGCTTCATGAGGAACACAGAGAAGAATTCTACCCAACCGACCCCCAGAAACCATGCAAGCAAGAAGGGAGTGGATTGAAATATTGAAAGTATTGAAAAAAAACTCGCCAATCCAGAATTCTGTAGAATATAGCCTTCAAAAGGGATAAAGACCTTCTCAGGCAAACAAAAACGGACGACATTTGTTACCAGTAGACCTGGCAAGCGAAGTTCAAATAAGGTCTTTAGAGAGAAGGAAAAGATGTCAGAACATCAGCTCAACATGAAGCAAAGAACATCATGGCACCTCCAGGCGGACGGGCAGATAACGCCACCGGGCACAGTCCACACACGTCCCAAGGACCCAGGTTCGAGACCCAGGGCTAGAACCAGCATGGTGAACAGCTAAATAAACTAAATAAAACTAAATAAATGTTTCTTCCTGCCTGCACCTTTTCTTTAAAAAAAATGGAACATCCAAGAAGAAATAGTGAAAACAAAATAAAAACTTCGACTGTGCTTATTCTTAATTGATCTAACAGAATAATGTCTTCAAAATATCAATTCCCACTCAGTATGTACTTATATTCATGTATGTATCACACACACATGGACAAATGTGTCTAAGTGAAATGACTAACACTAGAAGGAGGGTGGGAAAAAGGTATTGTGGTTACCCTGTTATTATAATGTGCTCATACTGCTCATAAATTAACAGAATACATTGTTATTTGGAAATAGACTTTGATTAGTTGCAAATATATATTGCAAACTCTGGGGGACCCATGTAAAATGATTCAAAGGGAGCATAACTGATATGTGAAGAAAGAAAAAAATTGAATCATAGAAAACTAACTCAAAATTACAAAAGTCAGAAAAAGAGTTGAAGACAAAAATAAGAACAAAGAACCAGGTAGAGAAATAAAAAACAGTAACCAGCTGGGTAGATATTAATCCAGCTATATCAGCCATCACTTTGGATGTCAGTGGTACAAATCCACCAATTAAAAGACACTTTCCAAGTGGATCATAAAACCGTGATGTCATGTTATGTACAAAAAAACCTACTTTAAATATAAAGACATACATGACTTAAACTGGATATATGGAGAAAAATATACCATATGGACATTAATCAAAAGAAAGCAGGTATCACTATATTAATTTCAGACAGAGCAGAGTTCGAAATCAAGAAAGGGATAAGGAAGGGCATTACGTAATGATAAACAGCAAATTCTCAAGATAAAAATAACAATTCTTAACAGGTGTGCACTTGACAACAGAGTATCAAAGTACGTGAGAAAAATAACGGATAGAACTAAAAGGAGAAATAGATGGATTCACTATTCAACCTCTAACATCCCTCTCTTGGAAATGGACAGATCCACCAAGCGAGAAATCAGTAAGGGCACAGTTTAACTCAACAATATCATCAAACCGCTAGCGATAGTAACAATAGCAAAATAAACATCTGTCTCAGTCTCACATAGAACGTGAACAAAGAGAGACCTTTTTTGGACTATAAAATACGTCTTACCAAATTTTTTAAGATGGGGATAATATTACATCTGCTCTCAGACCATAAAGGAATTAAACTAGAAATCGATAACACAAAGAGAGCTGGAAAACCCCAAAACATGTGGAGATTAAACAGCACACCTCCATATAATACTCAGGTCAAAGAAGAAGTTTTTAAATACTTTGAACTCATTGAAAATGAAGCACAACTTGTCAGAAGTGTGGGATGCCATGAAAACAGCTTCAAAGGAAATGTACAGCGTTGAACCTAAAATCAATCATCAAAGTTACCAACTTAGAAAACTAGGAAAAAGAGCAAGTTAAATCCAAAGTAAGCGGAAGAAAATAATGAGAATTAGAACAAAAATCAATATAATCATAAATAAAAATATCAATGAGACCAAAAGCTAGTTTTTAGGTCAATAAAATCGGTAAATGTTTAACCAGATTGAGGAAAAAAGAGACAAATCACTAATATCAGAAATGACAGAAAAATGTCACCAGGGAACCCTTGAACATTGAAAGGATAATAGAGGAAGATGGGAAGCAGCTCTACACCCACAAATCTGATAACCTCGATGAAATGGACCCGGTTTTGGGCAACACAAGCTGACAAAACTCACACAAAGCGCCCTCTAGTGGAGCAGCGGTTGGGTCACTGGCCTCCAATGGAGCACAGGACACAGGCCCCTGGGTTTGAGTCTTCGACAGGGTGGGTGGGGGTAAGCCGTTTGAACAGCTAAATAAAAATAAAATAAAATGCTTCTTAAAAACAGAAAAGAATAGACAATCTAAATAAACCCATGTCCATTAAAGAAACTGAACCAATAATTAATGCTTTCCAAAACAGAAAGTATAAGGCCTAGATGGATTCACTGGCAAATTCTTACAAACTTTTATTGTTTATTGTTGGTTTTTTTTGTTTGTGTTTTTGTTTTTTAAGGAGAAGTGCAGGCAGGAGTGAAGCCAAGTAGGCCAGTGGGTAGGAAGAGAGAGGAGGAAGAAGCATTTTATTTAATGGCATTCAGTTGTTCACACTAGTTGCTCCCACTCACCCTCCACCAGTCCTGGGTCTTAGATGTGGGACCTGGGTCTTGGATGTGGGACCTGGGTCTTGGATGTGGGACCTGGGGCTGTATGTGGGACCTGGGGCTGTATGTGGGACCTGGGGCTGTATGTGGGACCTGGGTCTTGGATGTGGGACCTGGGGCTGTATGTGGGACCTGGATCTTGGATGTGGGACCTGGGTCTTGGATGTGGGACCTGGGGCTGTATGTGGGACTCCTCCAGCGTACACAAGACTGCTAGGCCAACAGGGCGCACCCAAATTCTGCAAAACATTTGAGGAAGACATTAAACCCAATTCGCTATAATCTCTCTCATAGGCCAGTATTACAGAGAACACTTTCTAACGCATTCCAAGAAGCCAGCATTACCCTAACACCAAAACCAAACAAAGACAGTGCTAAAAAACGATACACCCATTTAACTAATGAACACAGATGTGAATGTATTCAACACAATATTAGCAAATCAAATTCAAAAGTGTATATAAAATGAATTATACTCTCTGACCAGTTAAAATGTACCCAGGTATGTTAGGCTAAATCAGCATTCAGAAATCAATGTTGGCACACCCAGAGGCCTAGCGGATAAGGTCATAGCCAGACATAGAAACAGAAACAGAAATACTGTGCAACCTCACACATATAAATACAGGAGTTTTTGCTTCTAATTTATAAACACGTGTCCCAAAGTGGAATGGCCACAATGAGAAAAAAGGGAACAAAAAAATAAATACACACACACAAAAAAAAAAAAAAAAAACAAGAAAAAGGAAAAAACGATGTTAAAGAAATCATTTAAAGTGATAAAAAAAAAAATTCATTAAGAAGCAGGAGCCACCCTGGTGGAGCAGTGGTTGGATCACTCGCCTCCAAAGGAGCCCAAGCCACACCCCCCTGGGTTCAAGTCCCAGGTCCCAGGAGAACTGTGTGAACAGCTAAATAAAAGTAAAACAAAGATGCTTCCTCCTCCTCTCTCCTCCTGCCTGCTCGCCTTCATTCCTGCCTGCACCTTTCCTTTAAAAAAAAAAAAAATGTAGCCAACTTCTCTACCCAGAGAAGTGAGGGAAACATCTCAGAAACGGCCCTAAATTGACCAGAATCCTTCTGAGACCTCCTCAGACAATCCTCCGGACGGTTGTAGATTTACTCATTTCATGATCGTAACTGTGGGCTACCTACCTTTCTCACCCACCTTAAAATTAAGAGCTGGGGCGTGTGATCATGGCAATCCACGTGCTAACACTGGATCAGAGACTTGACACATAGGATTTCATTCAATCCTCACATAAACGACCCTCTCCAGTAAGCA
Organism: Solenodon paradoxus; assembly: GCA_004363575.1. Lineage (NCBI taxonomy): Eukaryota > Metazoa > Chordata > Mammalia > Eulipotyphla > Solenodontidae > Solenodon > Solenodon paradoxus. The sequence continues at coordinate 48,784 of RJWH01004960.1, read as the reverse complement.
CGACTTGCACCCCATTTTACAGATGAGGAAAAAGGAGAAACATCCAGGACAAGAAGGTCGCGTCAGGTCAACCAGTGAGGAAGCAGCGCCCTGGGATTCAGCCAGGCAGACAGGCACCCACGTCCGTGCCCTTGACCAGATCTCTGTGTGTCATCAGATTGCAACCCACAGAGGGCCTCCGATCAGTTTTTTAAATCAAGTTTTATAGGAATATGGCCACACCCCTTTGTTTACATGTTGAAGACAGCTGCTCTCACCCTGAAATAGCTCAGTTCCCCAGTCAGGACAGAGATGAGCAGGGCACACTCTGTGTTACACCCTTGGAGTCTCACACCCATCTCGTCTCCTCCCCCCACCACCGCCCCAAGGGGAAAAAAGACATTGATTATCTGGCCTTTTACCAAGAATGTTCGCAACTCTGTGATGCTGTTTCACTCGGCTACAGCCTCCGAGAGGATAAGGCCACATCCTGCCCGACTCACACTGCTCCCCAACTCTGGGATTTGGAGGCAGCCTCTCATGTCTCACAAGGCTCGCAGTCTCAGGGTGGTCTTTACAGAAAGAACCAAGAAGCTCCAGAGGGTTGTGCTGTGTGAAAGGGGTCAGGAGGACTCACAGCAGATGGCTTCACCACTGTGTGCAAGAAAGAAAGTAAATGAACAGATGAAAGAAAATTTTAAAAACCAGTGGGTTTGGACAACAGAAACATGGTTATCAGGGGGATGAGTGCGGTGGTGGGAGTAAGGCCACAGGGGTCCCGGGATGGTGGTAGGTTTTCTTTAGAAATTGATTTAGCAATGGCACGACCTAGTGGAGTAGTGGTTGGGTCCACCACCTCTAACCAAGTGCAATCCACACACATCTCAAGGACCTGGGTTTGCGTGAGGGGAGGGAGCAACCAATGGGAACAATTAAATAAAAACTTAAAAATAAGGTGCTTTCTCCTCCTCTCTCTTCCTGCCTGCCTATTTGTCTTCATTTCTGCCTGCACCTTTCTTTCCTTTAAAAAAAAAAAAAAATTCTGTTTAATAGGGGTTGTGTCCTGGAGGCTTGGGTGACTGAAACGCTGGTGTGTGGACCATGTCAAGCCAAGAACCTAGGTTTACAGCCCAGGACTGGAGTGAAAACCAAAACAAACAAACAAAAAATGCTTCTTCCTCCTCTGTCTTCTTGACTTCCTGTCTCTGCTCACCTTCATTCCTGCTGAATGTTTCCTTTCAAATAAAAACGCTAAGTGTTCTCACTAACCCTGTGGAAGAGGCTCAGAGAGGTGGGCTAACTTGTCCAAAGTCACACAGCTGGTGTTATGCTCACGTGCATGTGCAGACACCACACCCAAGTCTGTCTGTGCCCAAAGTCACGCCCTCCGTGTCCCCTGAGCTGTGTCCCCGCCTCCAAGACAATGAGCAGTAGGAAGGCCTGCAATGTGGGTCCTCGGACAGGCCACCAGGGGAGTCTCAGCCTCTGACATTCGGCAGCAGGCTCCTCACGGTCACCCCCGAGGGACCTGGGAACCTCGGGCCACAGGCAAGAGACCCTCCTTGGCTTTGAAGAGCAAAGGGACAGGGACACGGGCTCTCGTTCCCACATCTGAGGTCTCCCGGCCCGATCGGACCCTCCCTTGTCAACTAATCATACGTCAGGGTGTTATGTGCCTCGCTGTATTCCCCGAAAAAGAAAGAAGAATGGAGTTCTCTTTCAGGTTTTCAGGATAGATTATGTCAAATATTTACCGAGCAAACATCATTCTGGAGGCGCACCGTTCCTTCCTGCTGATTAGGGCGCCGTCAATCACGCCCCGACGGGAGGGTCTGGCAGCTGTTCTCAGGAGAAGCCACCTGCCACCTGAACTGTGGCACCAGGGAAGGCCGAGAGAGGCTTCTGAAGGCAGACTTGCAGAAGGAAGGGCCTTCTGGGTGGCCTTAGCCGCCCCTCCGTGGGGAAGGACAAAGGACTGCTGGGGCTGGCTGTCCAGCGGAGATGCTTACTTACCAGGAGGGCGAGGGGCCTGGTGCTGAGGGGACGGGCTCACCTCTCCTAGGCCAGGACAGGACCTCGGTGGGCTCCTGCAGGGCTTGAGAAACTGGGGTGGCTGTCCATTCCCCACCCTGCCGTGCCCTGGGTTTCACGAGTCCGAGGAGGGGCCCTGAGAACCTGCATGCTCCCCCATGACGCTGCTGTTCTGAGGACCACACTTTGAGAAGCGGGCGTCTCTGAGCACTGCCCAGAGCGCCTTGGGATGCAGACCGTCCTGTCCTGGCTCCTGCCTTCTACACCACGCGGGCGGCTCTGCTCCGCTTGGCCAAGCCCCACTGCAAGCGATTACAGAACACCCAGCCATCTGGAGCGGCTGTTAAATGCAGATTCCTGGGCTGAGCTGCATTTAAATAAACAGCAGACTTGAGGGGCAGGGTCAAGAAGTCCTCAGCTGGAGGCTCATAAAGTTAGCACCACTGGTTTAAACGGTGCTCGTGAAACTATCGGGGGGACGGTGTTCACAGCTGTGAGGGGCCCACAGCAGTGGGAACAACCAGAATTAATAAATGAAAGTCCTTTTCCTTCCTTCCTTCTTCCTTCCTTCTTCCCTTCCTTCCTTAAAAAAAAAAAAATGCATCTTTTTCCTCGATGTTTCTTCTTCTCTTTTTAAGAAACAGTATGTTCCCTTGGTATCTGGACTATTTTGAACTAAAATCCTTTAAGCCCTAGCCTATGCACAAAGAAGCAGTAGTTTTTTTAATAAGAATTTTATTATTTCTTTTGTGTCCATGGCTGTACTCACTGCAGGATCCTGCGGTCACAGGCACCCACCACCAGCGTTCTGGTGCCTTCGCCGTCACCGCCTGCCCTTCCTTTCCTCCCACCGCCCTGGCAGCCCCCGTCTTGTGATCTGCGATGTCTGTTGGGTTTGTCTGTTCACTTGTTTGTTTCCTTTATATTCCACATGTGAATGAAGTCCTCCTGTACGTCTCTCTTTCTTTCTGACTTAGGTCACTTAACGTGATTCCTTCTAGTTCCATCCAGAGCGTTGCAGAGAGCACGACTCCTGGGAGCTACGCAGAGAACGCAGAGCCACCAATCCTCCTTTCTTGAGCACCGGAGAGGAGTTCCCATAAAAACGGTCCCTGTAAACAAAGGGGAGGTGGCGTCCTTTCTCCAGAGGCAGGGAACTGGACCTCGAGGGGATGTGTAAGACATCCTCACTGGTCTACACACTAGCCCTTTCTTTCTAGCCCTTTCTTTCGACTCTTCTTTGTCAAAAAAGTTACCAAAGCCACATTGCTCTGGGCGTTTCTCCAGGTGTCCTCACTGTCCGGAGCTCCGTAAATTAGATCGTTCTTCTTCTCCTGCTAGTCTGTCTGCGGTTGATTTGATTTTCAGACTAGTCAGAAGAGCCAACAGGGGAAAGGGGAAGACTTCCCCTCCCTGTCACCTGTCCCTCCCCCCAAAGATCTTCACTGAGTTGTGTGAAACCACTATGACACCCTATGACACCCTATGACAGACACTAACTGATCGAGAACATAATGAAACATCCCGTAGCATGTAATGCATGACGTGCGTGATGGATGCATACATGTGAATATACATGTATTTCTAGCTAATATCTCACTAATTTCACAATGTTTCTGCCCCCGTTCATGCCTCACTGGGAGCAACAGTTGAATCTTTCTCCTGCAACTCTGGCCATTACTTAAATCCTCTCATTCCATCTTCACAACAGCCCAGCATGGTTGAGAGAGATCAGCCTCCCCTTTGTACAGATAAGAAATCTGGGGTCCAGGAAGGGGCAGAGAGCTGCCCCAGTCAGGAACGCTCCAGGTTCTGCCTCCTTTGTTGCATCTGATCGTATCAGCAGAAAGCTTCACCACGATGCCCCTGGGGGTTATTCCACAGGAGGGGCCTCTCAAAACCAAGGTTCACTTGCAAGTGACTAACTGCTATTAAATATGACATCAGGTCACCACTTAGGGGCACGCAGATGTTTGAGGCTTTATCTTTGCCCTTGAGGAGTTCATCCATATACAAGCAGGTTGTTTCGTTAAAATCCCTTCATATCAGATTTCATAATAAGACCCAGGCATGCAGGGCTCTGAACAGAGAGGAAGGACAACTGTAAACTGTGTGAGTGTCCCTCTGCTTTTCTCAGCACCACCGCGACCTTCTTTGCTCACTCAGTCTCCTAACTGGTCACCTCATTTCTCCAGTCTCTATTGTGGACTCTTTCATGACAAGCAGCCAACGTGATCCTCTCAGAGCATTAAGGATCAGGTCACATCCCAAATGTCAAAAATACAAGATAAAGAAAGAATATTAAAAGCAGCCAGAGAAAAAATGAGTCACATACAAAACAGTCCCCATAAGACTGTCCAAAGATGCCTCAATTGAAACTACAGACTGGCAGGAAATGGCATGATATATTCAAAGTGCTGAAAGAAGAGAATGTTCATCCTAGGTTACTCTACCCTGCAAGATTATCATTCAGAACTGAAGGAATGATTAAAAAAAAAAAACTCTTTTCTGATAAGCAAAAGTTAAAGGAATTCATCACCACAAAACCAGCTCCACAAAAAAATGCTGAAGGATAAAGAGCCCCTACTAAAAACAGTGTAACAGCAAGTATAAAAAGTGGGGAGGACAGGAGAATAAAAGGGTGGATGGCTAGAATGAGTGTAAGACCAATCTGCTTTCAGTAAAAATGGGAAATAAACACAGAACTCTTAATGCTAACCTCAGGGTCACCTCAAAATACATCTCCAGGGAAAATGTAAAGAAGAAATCAAAAAGGGAAACCAATCAAAACCTAACTACACCCAACCCACCTAAAAAAGAGAAAGAGAAGAACAAAGGCACTGTCTGTAGCAACAACCAGAAGACAAAAATTATTGATAAATATTTTACTATCTTTTTAATTCTAACTCTTCAAAATTTGGTGTGTATTTTACACTCATGTCACCTCATAATTTGGACCAGCCACCTTTTGGACACTCTGCGGTCATGGGTAGCTAGTGACATCTACATGAAAAAGCTCAGTTTTATTGGGTGGAAATTGTGACAAGCTTTGGGGTCCTTTTTATGCTCTAGCTCCCCTTTTCTTCACTGAGCTATGGCACACCCCAGTGCAGTAGCAGTTCGGTCTACCACCTCGGCCTGGGCACAGCCCACACACATGCCAAGGACCCATGTTCATGTCCTGGGGTCCAGGAAGCAACCAGCATGAGAAGCTACGCAGAATAAACTAAATGCTTCTTCCTCCTCTCTCTTCGGGCCTGCCTGCCTCTGCTCACCTTCATTCCCGCCTGCACCTTTCATAAATAACCAAATAATAAAACCCTAAAGCAAAAAATAAAGTTACTGGGGAGCAGGAATCCAGGTGTGGCTTAGCTGGTGGCGTTTAGCTTAGGGTCTCGCCTCGTTGGCAAGGTGTCAGATAGGGCTGCAGTCTCATCGTGAGGTTCAGCTGGGGCAGAATTCATTTCCAGAGGAAAGTGTCACTGGCAGGTTTAGTTCCTCATTAGCTGTTGAACGGAGGACCTCAGTTTCTCTTTGTGGGGATGCCTCCATCAGTTCATTGCCACACGGGATTCTTTTTAGGGTAGCTCGCACATGGCCATTGTCCCATCACAGTAAATAAACAAGAAAACAGGAGAGAACAAGAAGACAGAAGTCAGTCTGCGGTTACCCCATCATGAAAGTGATTTCCCTCGCGTTTGTCTCAGTCTTTTCATCAGCAGCAGGACATTTGGCTCAGTCAGTCAAGAGAAGAGGACTGCGCAGGACATGAACACGAGGTGGGTGGGGTCAGTGGGGCCATCTCGGAGCTGTCTGCCATGCTCTCACACCTCTGCATCAGTGTGAGGAGGTGTGCAAGCCTGTAACACTCTTTCTCATCCAAGAGAGACTTGATTCACTCCTGATTCTGGAACCGAGTGCCACCATATTTCCTGCCCTCCCCAAGCCATATTCTTCAGCTGGTAGCTTGTCAGCTATCCTACACCATTTCAAAATAGGTGCACCCTGGTAGAGCAGCAGTTTGGTCAACTGCCTTCAGCTGGCACAGTTCACAAACATCCCGAGGACCCTGGTTCACACCCTGAAGCTGGGAGCAGCAACCAAGATGAACAACTGAATAAAATAACTAAGTGCTGCTTCCTCCTCTCTCTTCCTGCCTACCTGCTTGCCTTCATTCTTATCAGCACCTTTCCTTTAAAAAAATCCGTTTTGTTTCTTGCATCCATTAAACACAAACTGATAACGGGTAGGGGAAAACTGCTTTCTTTAGATGAAAGAATGACTTATAAACCCTGAATCTAAGTATCATAAAGCAAACATTCACCTGCTCAGGTGGGTGGATGGATGATAGATGCATGAATAGGAATCTCTGTGACTTATCCACCAGCCTAAGCTCTCTCATCTGCCCGAGAACTTCTCATATCGAGGTTATGATGACATCGGGCTTCTGGTTTTTGTTATAGTTCTTGATTTTTATCTACTTAAAGCAGAACAGCGAGAGTGTGTGTGCATGTGTGTCTGTGTCCTTGTTTGCTCACATTTATGGACTTTCTTAGGTATTCTGAAATTAACCAGGCCTGCCAAGGGACATTCGTAAATATTTGGTCATAAAGTATCTTCAGAGAACCATTTTCTGCGTTAACCACACCCGATGAAACGCTCTTGCATCACTGAAAGCCTTGTCTAGCTGTCAGGCAAGAAGATCGTTTTATTGAAAAGACTCATGATGTAGTGAACAAAAGCTTAGGAAATAAACTCTAATTCCCAAAGGAACACTCGCTACAACTCTACCCACACTAAAATATTCAATTTATGGCCTATATTGAATTCTATGCCTATAATTTACTGCCCTATCTACAAAGTTTTTTTAATACAAACCAATTTCAATGTATTTTACTATTTTCTTTGCCTCTGTTAAAACAGAACTAACAAATTTTGCTGAAAGATTCGGAGAAAAAAAGCAACAGAGATTCACAGGGTTGCATCTTGTAATGACCCACTTCTCATCAGTCTCACAGAGCACCTAGGATTGTGTTAGGTGCCCTGGCCACCCAAATGGGCATCATGACTTCTAACTGGCTTCCCAGGTAGCTCTGATGTTCCCCCAAGAACAACAGCCCTTAGGAAAACAAGACTGTGTTGATGCAGCAAATATTTGCAGGACACCTACTAGTGCAAGAATTATTCCAGGTACTGGGGACGCAAGAGTATGAAAATGAGACAACCACGCCCCTCTCCTGAACCAGCTGTCATTCTGGACAGGACTGAGAAAATGCATACAGCCACTGGAGAGTGTTCAGAAGTCAGCAAGTTCCACCAAGAAGATAATATTTGAGCAACTATCTAAAGAAGTGGAAGGAGAGAGACATTCCAAGATCTGGAAGGAAAAACAGTCAAGAGAAATTTGGAGCAAAAGTACTGACAATCTATAATAACATAATTATGTATTGTATATATATATATATATATATATATATATATATTAAAGAAAGGGTGCGGGCAAGAATTAAGGTGAACAGGCAGGCAGGAAGAGAGAGGAGACGAAGCATTTTATTTAATTTTTCACATAGGTTGTTGCCCCCAGGACTAAAACCCAGTTCTTTAAAATGTATGTGGACTCGGCGCCTTCAGAGGCAACAGACCTAACCACTACTCCACCAAGACGCAGCCTATATTCTTTAAGAATTCTTCTGGTACTGTCATTAGAATTGACTCAAGGAGTCAACGAATGAGATCACAGAGATGTGTTACGTGGCAAGTGGGAGATGAGGGTGCAGACCAGGCGGGAACTGAGGAAGTGGGAAGACATGACTGCATTTTGGACACATTGGAAAATTAGAACAACGGAAAATATTCTTCCACTCAATTTGGGTTGTGAAATTAGGAAAGGCTTTACAGATGTCTTTAAAGTTCTACCCTGAGTAGCAAGAACCACGCCATTGTCATTTTTTTTAATGCAGAAGACAAAGGGAAATTATGTTTGATGTATGAAGGTTACTAGTGCAGCTTTTGACAAGTGATGATTGAAAGGTCATATTAATTATTTACCACTGCATAATAAATTTCCCCAAACTTTAGCACCTTAAAACAAACATTTTAAATATATATATATATATATGCATATATATGTGCATACACACACACATATGTAAAACATCTCAGAGTTCTTTGAGTCATAAACTCAGAAGAGCTGAGCTGGGTGTTTCTGGCCCAGGGTCCCTCAGGAGGTCACAGTGGATGGCGGCTGGGCTGAGTCATCTGAAGGCTCGACACAAGGTGGTAGATCCACCTTCAAGGTGGCTCCCCACCCAGCTATTGGCAGAAGGTCTCAGTTCCTCCCCACACGGTGTCTCCACAGGACTTGTTGAGAGTGACTTGCTGAGTGTGCTTACATCACACCACTTCCCCAGAGGGGACAGTCCAAGAAGACAAAGCAGAAATCACAGTATCTCTTATGAAGACCATACACTCTCGTTTCCATAATATCCTTTTAGAAGCAAGTCATTGATTCAACCCACATTCAGTAAAAGGGAAATTAAGCTCCACCTTTGAAGGACACTTTGTCAAAGAATCTGTGAAGACATTTTTAATCATCACAGATGCCAGTTAGACATTCAAATAGAGATACCAGAGATGAAGTTACATACACAGTTTTGGAACTCAGTGGAGATCTAGCATGGCAGTGGATGGTATATGGTCATTATCATTATTATTTTTATCTTCTGTCACCATAATGGTTATGGACATAAGTTTGGGTGTTAGATCTGAGTTCGACTTCCACATCATGCACTCCTTAGCTGTTTGACTTAGTCACACATGCAAACTTTTGCAGTCTCACTGCTTCTTCATAAAATGGAAATAATAATAATACCTGTGATTTTCATGGAGCATCAGTCCTCAAAAGAAAAGAGGAATTTGAGATTGGCTGCCTTCCCAAAGTGAATACAAAGAGTGGAACCAGCATAAAGGGGAAGGAAACTAGATGATTAAAACCAACCAAGGTCCCTGCAGACATTTAATGCCTGCTGACTGATCCCTGTGAAATAGGCTGGCATGCTGGTACGCAATACATTCTGTGCTTATCCTAAGAAGTGCAGAACAAAGCCCTCACTGCCCGTTAAATGAGTGTTCTGTGGATCTTTTCTGTAGTTTAAGGTGAAGGACAGACGGAGTTCCAGGGAAGCAGAGGGGAGAAAGGAAACTCTCAGACACCAAAGCCCAAGAGAGATGAGATTACCTAAATGCCCGCAGGAATTAACAGAAATCTTGGAGATTTCTAGTGCATGGTTAAGGGGAATCAGGAGGACACAGGCAAGGACATGGTCTTTATTGGATTCAGCACAGCGGGTCCCGAAGGCGGCGGGAAGGGAAAGCATCCGCTGCCCCCATGCTGGCCAGGCACTTGGTCTCCTGATGGCGGCGGGCCAGGTAAGTTACCTGGGTCTTCAGAAAGGAGAGAGGAGCCTTATAGCGGGATCAGAAGAGGGAGTGTGGAGAAGAACAGGGAACAGTCTAGAAGGCGAGGATGGTAGAATTCCAGGGCGGGACATCTGGGATGCAGGCCCTGCAGGCGGAGAAATCCGTAAAACAAACTCCATATTATCATACAGGGATAAAAACAAAGACAAAAAAAAATGCATGAGAATGAAAACATTAAATTCAGGATAGTGGTTCTCTTAGGGGAGAAGGGGGGTTAAAATTGGTGGGGGGCTATTGCAAAAAAAATTCTGATGCAATTACTCTTTCATTAAGAAAGCCAGCGCTGAAAAACACAGCTCGTTATCCGTTCATCGGACATACCATGCGTTTTATTGCCACCATTCCTTCTCTCGCTTTGTCTGTTAGTTTTATTTTTTAATAACTTGTTTTTATTTTGTAAGTTTATTACAGTCAGTTTTTTCTAAAGACTGAACTTCTGCAAGGTTTCTGAACTATAAAGAGATTTTCTCATTTTTAACTGGGTGGCAGGAACATAGGTGTTTGCTTTATTATTCTTTATCACCTTTTTATAAATCGAAAGATTTCATTAAAATATTCAAGACATCATGAAATTATTGTAAAAAATGGATCAACCTCCTTCAGAAGAGCTCTGTGTCTGCAGTCAGTCATCTGAAGCGCCCCTAAAACTGGAATGCATCCAACTCACATGCTGTGGTGTCTTCCTGTCTTAGAATCTGTACCCTCCTCACTTTTCTTGCCCATTTCCCACCTCTCAGATCCTAGCTCAGAAGTTTTGGGGGTCACGAATTGGATGAATTCGAGTCTCTTGGGCTGCAGGGGCAGAGGCAGTGTGGAAAGGATGACTGATACTATGTGACATCTAGGATGATAGGCAGATAACTCCCTGCCCCCTCACGTCAGGTCAAAATGCCTTAAATTCCCTTAAATTCCCATTCCCAAGCTCGCCAAAGCTCAATGTTCTGCCTTCTCACTGCCTTCCCGTCTGAGAGCTGAGGCCCCACCGTCTATGCAGCACTGCCAGCTCAGGACACAGCCCTTGGGCTTGGGGAGCGCCGAGGTCTGAGTTCCCTCACTATCCTTAAACAAGTGATTAAATCACGCCCTCAAGGAGCTGTCCGGCCCTGGAATTCTACCATCCTCGCCTTCTAGACTGTTCCCTGTTCTTCTCCACACTCCCTCTTCTGATCCCGCTATAAGGCTCCTCTCTCCTTTCTGAAGACCCAGGTAACTTACCTGGCCCGCCGCCATCAGGAGACCAAGTGCCTGGCCAGCATGGGGGCAGCGGATGCTTTCCCCTCCCGCCGCCTTCGGGACCCTCTGTGCTGAGTGCAATAGTGACCATGTCCTTGCCGCCTGGGTCCTCCTGATTCCGCTTAACCATCCACTAGGCAGACATTTCTCTGCCTGGAAGGAAGGAGGAGGAGGAGATGACGCGACCAGAACCCTGGTGATGGGCGTGGCGCGAAAGCCACACTGACTGGGATGGAAGTCAATATCCCAAAATGCAGGTAACAATGCAAACAAAGGAAATCACAAAACAATTTTGAAAAGAAGGGGTACCATCATGGTGCCCATTGAGGCAGGTGATTTAATCACTTCCTTAAGGACAGTGAGGGAACCCAAGCCCCAAGGTGTGTCCTGAGCTGGCAGTGCTGCATAGATGGTGGGGGCTCAGCTATCAGACTGGAAAGAAATGAGAAGGCAGAACATTCGGCGTTGGCGAGCCTGTGGAGAAGGGACTGGCGCCAGGCCCTCCTGCTGGACCTGTCCATTGGCGCACCTGTCCGAGGTGAATTTAGCCATCAGACTCAAATTGGTTGCACAGGTGCCCGATAACCTGGCGATGCCACCTCTCAGGAGCGACCCGAGAGAGTACTCGACGTGTGCAAAAGTGAGCAAAACACGGTTACTCACCACTGTCCTGTGGGCGAGGAGAAGCCAGATGCCAGCGCAGGTACTTCCTGAAGCACAGCGCACGTCTGGCTGCGGCCGCTGGCGGGCGACGGCCCGGCTGGTTTTAAACCTGGGCGGAGTCCCGGGGTCACGGCGTGCACACATCTCCTAGATATCATGGTGAATTGAAAAATAAGCCAATTACAGAAACAAGGTATGAAAGGAGTGAGGTCATTCGCATCTTGTAAAACCCTACCTGGCCATGCAGTGCCCAGGAAAACACGAAGGAGACAGGTGGGACCGAGAGCCAAGCTTCCCTGTGCGGACGGCGGACCAGCAGAGCCGGGGAGAAGGGTGACTGGCTCCTCTGCAGTATCTGAGTAGCCTGCGCCCCAGTTTGGTGTTTCCTGGAGACCCTTTCGCAGTAGCAGGATGAGATAAGACCAGTACAGATGCATGACTGCTCCTCCTCCTGGAAAAATGCACATTTTGCACTTGTGTGCAAAACTGCGTTCCAGGCATCGGCAGATCCTCGGGGAAAAGTGCCCGAGAGGCGGGTGACCCTGGCCTGGAGCAGCTGAGTATAGGCAGAGCGGGTGCCCGGCTGGGCTGCTCCGCCCACCGGGAGGGCGTCTGGCTGCACACCCTGGGGTCCCAGCCGGCCTTCGTGTGCTGAGCCAGCAGACTCAAAGGAGGGGTGTCTGGGGCTCCCAAGGCTCATCCCACCATGAAGTTGTGCTTGCAGGCCTGCTGGGCCCCTGGGGATGCTGGCTCTGGGGGACCCAGCCCCCAGGGCAGGTCTGCGGCCCTGACATGGCCACGCTGCAGACCCAGGTACCAGGCTGTCCCCCTGAGCCCAAGACACCGCCATTCAGTCGGTGCCTACACCATCCAGACGCTCCACCCTGCCTTCGGGTGGTCCCATCAGCACCCCGAGGAGCAGAAAATCCGCCCTGGGAAGACCCTTCCAAACCCTGACCTGCAGAATCAAGAAGATAACGCCGGGTCACGGTTGCGAGTCACCGTGTCTGGGGATGGTTGCTACTGGGTACGGGTAGCTCCGCAGGAGGAGGTGAAGGTGGGGACCCCATCAAACCAGGGAGCCTGGGAGAGGTCGTCTCTTCAACCTGATAACTTCGGGGTGTCCTGCCCTGTCCACTGCTGACTGACTCCCTCCCCCTGCACTTCCTCCAGCTCCATCATCCTCCCTCCTCCTCCCTGCAGCTGCGTGTCTGTTTGTCTGCGTGTCCACGTGTTGTGTGTCCGTTGCAAGTCTTCAAGTGTGCTCGTCTGTGTGTCGCTGTGTGTCTGCTCACCCGTCTGTGTGTGTCGTCTGCGTGTCTTCTACCTCATCGCCCCTGGGCCCACCCTCCTCCCAGATGACGTCCTCTGGGGTCCCTGCTGCAATGACAACTGCTGAGGCTTTTTCCAATCAGGTCACATTCTGAGGCCCCAGGTGAACATGTCTTTTTGAAGGAACACATCCAACCCACAACATCTCCAGTTTCAGACTAGACCCTCCAGGTCCCTGGCACCTGCATCTCTGGGGACATTCCATCCAGGCGGCTTTGCGGGAGGCTCGTGGAGCAGAGGGCCGACACCCGATTAAGGATGAGGTCTTCGGAGAGCACGTGAGAGGGGGTGTTCTGGCTGGCTCAGCGCTGATGGATGGCCGGGCACGTGGAGCCCTGGGCATCGTGGCCCCTCGGGCAGCTTTGTCTAGAACACAGGGTGCAGGGGGCAACCCTCCACCCGCACTGCAAACTGGGGATGGGGGCTCCAGGCAGCAGCAGAGAAAGGGGCTCGGCCACGACCATCAGCTAGAAGATGGAACGGGTCCCGACAGGTGACCACGCGGTACCATGGACTCGAAAGAACGTTACTAAGAGTGGAGAGTGAGTTTCTCGCCGCACGAAGAGAAACGGCCCGACGGAGGTGCTCCCCAGCGGGGTGCGAGGGCTTCCACCTGAGGGACCCAGGTCAGCACCTGCACAGTCCACAGCCACGGGCCGTTCACAGCGCAGCTGCTGGCAGTGCCCACTCCTTCAGGGCTGTGAGGCAGTGTCCCTTCAATAAAACTAACTTCTAAAGTAAAATAAAAAGAGGGGCAGTAAAAATGTTATGTATTTATGTTTGTGTGTCTATATACACATGGATATATATCTATGGAAAAAATAAAGGCGACTAAAGAGAAAACAAAGAAGAAACAGGACAACCCTTAGGCCTGGCTCTAAGGAGTCCCTGTCACCTGGTCACCCCCTGCTTTGGCCCCACCACCTGCCTCTGATGCCTCTGGCTCCCTCCTTTCTCGTCTCCCACCCTCTCTTCCTTCCTTTTCCTCACACAGGAAACCCTCAGCCTTGCTCAGCCGCTGTTCTCAGGCCAGAGTTCTGTAATGGTGGCGGGAACAAAGACATCAGACTCAAACTTGTGTATTCAGAATGATTACGCAAACACTATGCTCCTGAAAAAAGAACGGGCGTGCGCCCTGGTGGAATAGTGGTTTGGTCACTCGCCTCCGAAGGAGCAGGTTACATAAAGTTATAGACCCTTGGGGTTGAGTCCCAGGCCCGGGGGAAACAACCAGTGCGAACAAATAAATAAAAATAAAATAGTGTTCCTTCCTACCTGTCTACCTGCTCACCTTCATGCCTGCCTGCACCTTTCCTTCAAAAACAAAAACAAAAAACTGAGACAATGACATTGATTCCTGGTCTAGGCTGCGTGTGTGTGCCCCCTCCCAAAATTCATCCACTGAAATCCTCCCCCCAGTAGGATGAAGTCGGGAGAGTAGGGCTCACACACTGCTAGATTCCTCCTGAGGAAACCAGAGAGAGCTCTGCTCTGCAAACAGGGGTCCCGCACCAGACACCAGATCTGCCAGCCCCCAGACCTTGACATTCAGCCTCCAGAGCCATGAGCAAGAAAGAACTGTGGTTGGAGTCTAGGGGGCTTGTTACGGCTCCCTGAATAGCCGAAGGCAATCCCTGCCTGGGAATATTGGAACCTTAATCACTAAGACCCTTTTCTGTCTCCATTCGGTTTTTCCCAAAAAAAAAAAAAAAAAAGCTCTAATTTTTAAAAGATGCTTCTGATTAGACTGGGCTCCAGAAATGATTAAAGAGATAAATTCTCTTCCCTCCTAAGAAAATTTATAGATGATATTTCTATGTATGAGATTAAATCATATGGCCTTTTATTATGACGTTTTGAAATTTATGTTCTGTCTCATTTCACAAAACACTTCAACAGAAATTCGGACGTATTTTATGGAAATAACTATTTCCCTGAAACTATGCTTTGTTACTATCAGAATCAAAAGTTTTTCTTCAAGAAGTCTCTGCAGGGGAACACATGGACGCCTTAAACAGACGCTGGATCGGAGGTTGGCAAACTTTTCCTGTGAAGCGGCCAGAAAGTCAGGTATTTGTCTTCGCAGGTGGGATGAAGCAGGCTGCCACCAATGAAATGAAAATCAGCCACAGGCGATGTGCAAATAATGAGACTGGAGATCTCGTGAAACTATGCTCATAGATACTGAAATGTGAATTTCATAGCACTTTCATATCACATATCACAAAACATTCATTCTTCTTTTGATTTTTTTTCAACCATTTAAACATGTGAAAGCCAGTGTTGGGTCACTGACCATATTCAAATCAACATCAATAGGATTTAGGTCTCAGGTCAAAATTGACCAAACCCTGGACTAGGGAAAGTTTGGAAACACTGCTCCCCAAGACAATCTTCCTTGAAATGGTAATAGATGTTTCTCAGAAATACAGACAAAAGAGAGAGCATGTCTCCAATGCACTTGATTCAATTCTAGATCTGATGACTTTCTACTGGGGACCTTCTGATTCTGTTCCTTGTCAACAAGAATAACTACTATTAGCACTATTTGCAATAACAAAAATGGACACGGTCTAAGTGCCCATCAACAGAGGCGTGGACAAAGAAGGCGGTCCCTTACACTGTGGAATACCATGCAGCTATTTTTTTTTTAAAAAGTAGATGAAATACTCACTCCCATTTCCAGCAATATGGATAAAGTCGAGGGGATGGGGCTAAGTAAGTCAGAAGGAGACACAAGCCAATACTCTCACTCATATGTGGAATATAAAGATGCAAAGCAAACAAACAGACAAAGACTCATCCTTGGACACCGACGCCAGAACTGAGGTCACCAGCAAGCAAGGCGGTAGGAGTGGGGGCAGAGGTGCTGGGTCCAGTGACAGCGGTGGAAACAGTTGGAAACATGCTGGTGGGAATTAATAGACTTGATGAAGGACCTGCATCTCTAGACTTACCTTGTGAATCAAAGTTACCTCAACTGAAATAATGACACAATAAACCGCTATTGTTAGAAGCAATCATGGTGCCCCACGCCACGTCCTGCCTTTTGCAAGATGAGCATATCTATTCTCCAGCAGAGTTAAGAATTCCAGAGTAAGAATCTCTGTTAATAACACATTCTGGAATATGAGGTGCCTGGGAACACTGTTCTGGAGCTAGAACTCTAGATTCTGGGATGACTTTCTCAGCCTCAGCACACTGACGTTTCATGCCCAATACTTCCTTGCTAGGATGTCTAACAGCTGTGCCCCTGGCTTCCCTAGAGGGGAATAGCACCCCCTCTGGTTGTGAGCATCCAGACATCACCAGGTGTCACCTGAGGGGGAGCGAGCAAAATCACTCCCCTTTGAGAAACTATGCTCTTGAGAGTAAAGAAAGGTGAGCATCTCTGGTGAGAACCAGAGAAGGTGGCAGACGCTTATGGCTCAGGGAGCTGAGATGGTTGGGATGTAATTTTCTTCTTCCCTCACTGTCTCCCTTCCTTCCTCCCTCCATCCCTTCCTGCATCCTTCCCTCCTCCCTCCTTTCCTACTTCCTTCCTCTTCCACTTGAAAAAAAACAAAAAGTGAGTATGTTATTTCTATTCAGTCTCTGAAACATCACCAGGACACTCACTGTGCACATTTTCTAAGAAATTCTGTAATATTCTAGCTTTTGACCCAGTAATTCCACTTTCGAAAAATCTAACTCTTAGGGATTCTGAAATGTGTCCAAAAGCAGTGTCCAAAACCAGAAATGCCCAGCAAGGTTTTTGATAAAAAATGAACCCCTGGAAGCAACTTTCTAAAACACAGACTAAATGCTCTGTCCTCCCAAAATGCCTTTGTGGAAATCCCAAAGTCCATTGTTGGTGGGGAGTGGGGTCATCGGGAGGCTTGAGGGTCGTGAGGGTGGAGCCCTCATAAATGGGATTAGTGCCCTTTCAAGGAGAGACCCCAACAGGTCCTACCCTGGGAGGACACCGGTAAATCTGTAACCAAATGAGGGCTCCCTCGGAGCAGGAGGTGCCTTAATCTCCTACTCCAGGCTCCAGAACTGTGAGAAATAGAGCTCAATTGCTTAAAATCACTCCATCAGTGATCATTTGCTGCAGCAGCCCAAACAGACTCAGACACCAAGCTCAGGTTCGTTGTGTCAAAATACACATTTCATCCATAAATACATGATGCTACAATCTTTAAAAAAAAATGATGGCTTCAGGCCACATCCCCCTGGATTCAAGTCCCGGGATCCAGCAGGGAAAACAACCAGTGTGAACAACTGAAAATCAAAAATAAATAAAGTGCTTCCACCTACTAACCTTCATTCCTACCTGCATCTTTCCTTTAAAAAAAAAAAAAAAAATGGCTGCAGAGGATATTAATAACTGGGTAAAATCCCTTTATTGTAAACTGTAAGTAAGCCAAAGAGGATGCAAATTTATTGGTCATGCTTAACGTCAATGAACTTCTTTTAAAAAGAAATGAAAAGAACCATGCTTACACATTAGCTGCCTCGAACTTGGGTGATTTATTGGCATACATTTTTCATTATAATTTATTTCTTGTAAATCGGTTGTGTATATATGTCTACCCCTTTCCCCAATAATAGGTATTTGTGTCTTCCCTGTTTTTATCAATGATTCATAGGTTTGCCAATGCAATAATTCTTCGTATTTTGGAATTAGTGGATGGAAAAAGAACACAGACAGTTTCTCTTTTCTTGGTCACCTGGGCCAGCTGATGGGTTTCTGTCCATCCAGAAACACTTCTTTCCTTTCTAGAAAAGCGGCCGAAACACAGTGACGCAGGAAACTCAAGAAGGTCATCAGGGCTGTTATTGCCAGTCTGGACCCAAAGCTCGGGGTGTGGTCACAGAAACTCTCACTTCCCTGTGAAACGGGGTGAGGAGAGTGCCCTGCCTCCTCGGGGGGTCGCATAAGCGCACGGAGGAGCGCCTGGTGGAGGAACGGTTGGCTCTGCCACCTCTGGTGGAGCACAGTCCATGTACCTGCCAAGGACTCAGGTTCCTGTCCAGGACTGGGGAACAATCGAGATGAACCAGTAAATAAAATAAAGTGTTTTTTTCCTCTTCTCTCTTCCTTCCTGCCAGCACCTTTCCTTAATTACAGCAGGAACGAAGAGGAGCAGGCAGGCAGGAGAGAGAAGGAAGAAGTACTTTATTTTTATTTTTATTGAATTGTTCATATTAATTGCCCCACGCCCCCGCCACCCCAGCGCAGGGCACAAACACGGGTCCTTGGGACAGACCTGGTCTGCGCTCCTTCACAGGTGGCTCACCCAACCTCTGCCAGGGCGCGGCAGCAGCGCTTTGTTTTTTAACAATAAGTTCACCGAACACGCCCCGCACACCGGCAGGCTGCACACAAGTGGTCTCTTCTCCGGTCTGGTCCACGTGGTTGGGGAAAAATTCAAAGGAGATGCTTGTCCTTTGTTGCCTCGAGTTCTTTCGGAAGTTGCTCTCAATCCCGAAGAATTAACACCTTTCGAATAAAGTCTCCCATGGGGATCTTTGTGCTGAGTCTTCTAATGAAGCTTTCCCCGCATTGTTTGTCATGAGCATTCTGTGTGTGTCGCCTGAAAGGACTGCCCTTTAGTCTTCAATTATATATTTCCAACTGTGGCCTATCTCTCTCTTCCTGAAATGACGCTGGTAGCGAATGCCAAACGTATTTCTTTAAATAAAATTTTGATTGAGTTAACACTGGTGTATAACATTCTAGAAGTTTAACCTGTGTCGCATTATAATCTGCCGTTGTTTTTGTTTGTTTTTTTTTTAAGCAAAGATGCAGCCAGGGTTGAAGGTGAGCAGGCAGGCAGGCAGAAACAGACAGGAGGAAGAAGCACTTTTTTTTTTTTTTTTAATTGAGATGTTCACACTAGTTGTTTCTGCTGCCACGTGTGACTCGACCCCTGGGGGCGGGTTTGCGCTCCTTCGGAGGCCACAAACCCAACCACTGCTCCGCCAGCACGCATCACCGCTGTATTTCTTCAAACCCCTTAACTGGCAAGATCAAACCTTGGTACTCGCCCTTGGGTGACCCCATTTCTTTTCAGGGTGTGGCTCATGAGTCCCGAGCACCAGAGCACACTGCCCGCACCTGCTTCCGTCTGCGTGCGCCCCGTGCGTCGCCGTCACCCGCCCGCCTCTCGAAAGCAAACGACTCAATGCGCTTCCGTGGCTAAGCCGGGCCTGCCCTTTTGGCCCGTCCGTCAGGGACATGAGGGGCCAGCCTGGGTCACAGGAGCCCTCTCGGGCCTGCTTAAGAGGTGAGCGTCTGCGCTGCGATTTTCGATTTTCGTTAATATCTGCTCGCCCAGAGCGCTGCCGCTCGGGCCGCATTTCCCAAAGTTGGCCCTGAGTCCCCGCAGCCCCTGCGGCCGGGGCCTTTGTTTGCCGGGCGCCGGCGCTCGCCAGGCTTAGCTAACACCGCCCCCGTGTGGACAGACGCCGCGGGACGGCGCCGGACACCCTGCTCCGCCCGCCCGCGCGGGAGCGGCTCTGCGGGGCTGTGTCGCGGGCTGTGTCTGGGACCCGGGGCTCCAGAGTTCTCCGGACACAGACAGGCACCGTGTTACGTGGACAGTGCTCTAGGATATGGGCGTGAAGCCGGGCTCCAGGGGTGAGCGGACGCGGGGCTGTTGCCTAATCAGTGACATGACACCGGAGGCCCAAACACCGCTGGCGAGATTGAGGTGAAAGCGATGACACCAAAACGCAGCCCGTGCTCTTGGCATGAATAAGGATTCGGTAACATTCACCGTAATTCAGCTTTTGCAAAGATGCAAGTATGTACCTGGAATTTATATGTGTGTGCATTGCGTATGCATGTGTGCACGTATGTATATACCTGTATACATGTGAGTACATGGGCGTGTGTGTATCTGTGTGTGTGCATGTGTGTATATGTAGTGCGTCTTACGTGTCTTTCAAATGTATGCAAAGATTTAAATTGGTAAGATGCACCTTCATTGGCTAATATGACGGGCGTCGTGCTGGTTTGTCATTCAGCGTGGCCTCCATGAATATCATTCTTTCATTTATTCAAAAGCTTCACTCAGCATCTCCTACAGATCAGCACCACTGCAGACACTGGAGACTTGAGAGTAAAAACGTAATATTACTGGATCACCCTCGTCGAGCAGTGGTTAGGTCCGCTGCCTTTGGCTGGCACACTTCACAGACATCCCAAGGACCCTGGTTCACATCCTGGGTCCGGGAGAACAACCAAGATGAACAACTAAATAAAATAACGTGCTTCTTCCTCCTCTCCCTGCCTGCCTGCCTACTCACCTTCATTCCTGCCTGCACCTTTCCTTTAAAAAAAAATTCAGGTGCGCCCTGGTGGAGCCACGGTTGGGTCAATCGTCTCTGAAGGAGCACAGGCCACACATGCCTGAGTTCGAATCCCAGGTCCAGGGGAGAAACAACCAACGTGAACAACTAAATCAAAAATAAAATAAAATGCTTCTTCCTCCTCTCTCTTCCTGCCTGACTGCCTCCTTGCCTTCCTTCCTGCCTGTACCTTTCCTTTAAAAAAATAAAATGAATTACAAGTCCCACCACACACACACACACACACACACACACACACATACACACATACACACAGCTAAGATGCATGTTGAGAGCCCAGCTGGAGACCCACATCCAGGAAGGAAAAACAAAATGCAATTACCAGCATGTAAACCAGGAGTCTGGGGAAAGCATCACACTGAAAATGAGTTTTCATATTTTAAAATAACAGTGACCCATAGAACCAAGTAATCCCACCACTCGCTTTATACAAGCGTGTACACCCAGTCAAGTGAACACGGGTGTTTTCTCAGAGCCGCACCATTCAGTCATCAAAAGGCAAAGGCTGCCCAAACGCCCATGGCGACACCAGGACAGAGGGGTCGCATGTCCCTGCAACTCAACATTCTTCAGCCACAATAGGGAGCCACGTTCAGACTCGTGAGGACACATGGGTGCACCCTGAGACCACGGTGTCAGGTGAGAGACACACAGAAGATGACAAACTGTGATTCCACGTGCACGACACATGCGAGGAGCCCCACTCTCCTGACCGCGTTCCCTCCCCAGATCCCACCTCCAGCACCATCACACTGGGAACCGCAGCGTCAATGTCCTAATCTGGTCCCTAGGAAAGCAGGACATGTGGTGCCCACAGCGCACCCCACTGTGATGTGTAAAGGTGTAGCGGGGTCCCCGGGACCCCCGAGCTCTGAGCCCACCCGCCACAGCTCCCCGAGAGGCGCCCCCTTTGCCTAAAGCTAACTCACTGACAGAACAAGCATGACGGAACACGATCATTTCGCTGAATTTATCAAGTGTGTTTTTAACGCTTTTAACAGCTTTTTTAAAAACAGGAATATTCTAACAGCTTTAACGGGCAGGCGTGATTTTTATTACTGATTATGAAATGTAATGATATGAACATTAACTCACCAAAGCTTGATCCACTGCAGGGAGAATCTGAAATATGGTCAGAGCTGGGGAAATCGGAATCAATACAAGCAAAAACTCTGCTTAGAAAGTGTTATTTTCCAACCAAAGTTTCTGCTTTTCTCTTCTCTATAATAGCTGTTGGGGACATCTCGGCTCTTCCTAATGTGATTGAATGAGAGCTGCTATTTTTCTTCTTCTGCAAAGTTTAGTTCCTTTTTGTCAGTTTTCCCGATAGCATCGCTGCCAGTACTTTCCTTATTAGATCTTTATTTTGTTTAAAGAAAGGGAGACTTTGAAGGCAGTATTATCCCTACTCATAAGGGAGCCGTACAGCCTTTGATTTGCATGTTTAAATGTTCTCTTTGACCAAATGGCCTTGGAGTCGAAGGCAGATCCAGCTTGGAACCACCAAACAGCTGCATGATTTTCAAAGGGGAAAAACTCAAAGCCCTGACCTCTTTGAAGCCTCGAAATTCAGTCTAATCACAACCAAGAACGGTTTCTGTTTGCCGGCTACGGGCGCCCCCGTGTGGCCACCGTGTTTGCATGCTCTTTAGCTCACCCGGCCCCAGGAAGATTCTGGGGGAATTTCTAATTTTGTGGAATTCTCACTCTTGAAAATTAATGCATACCATGGAACCCTATTAAACAGATCTCGAATTCACTCTTTTAATAGAGGAAAGAAGGAAAGAAAGGGAGCATTTTTTTATTTCGTTTTTACCCGGGTCACAAGCCCAACTCTGGGTTTTACGAGGTCCACACCTCTGCTGCGTCAGCCCCGAGCGCAGGACGCCCCATCGAATTCACAGTTTCAGGGGTGCATAGTTCACCTCTGCATAAAAGACCGCGATATGTCAGCCGGGGACCTCATCCAGAGGAGGCGATTGCTGAAAATCTTCAAGTTTCTCTGTTGTCACTTTTTGTTTGTGCTGTAGATGGAAAGAGGCCTTCGAGCTGGTTGGGATTTATGATTATTTGTTTTATATTAAGGATCAGCAAGAAGCAATAAAAAGAGCCATTAGAGGATTCCATTTTCCAATCCGCTACACTTGCCTGCTCATCTTCAAAATCTAACTGATAATAATGAGCGTGAGTTCACACAAGTTCAGCCCAAAGTTCAAGCCTTCCTGGTGATTTTTGACTTTGCCTCTGCAAAGAGAGCCGAGAAAGCCGTGGATCTCAACCTGTCCACTGACCACAGGATGAGCTTAAATTCTCCAAGCAGATGCCTTTGACCTCCTCAAACTATCTCCTGGCAGAAAACTCCCCTCCCTGGTTCAAGGGGGCCCGGCACCTCCCACCTCCCAAAGAGGTAGTTAGAAGGAGCAGCAGGGCAGGGCTTCCCAACTGCTGATACAAAGTCAGCGATTAGATGGCACTTCTTCCAGGAAGCCCTCGGGGGCCTCCTCATGGAGTTCAGGGGCACCCACAGCTGCAGAATCTAGTTCACCATGTTTAGCGAGCATTGTGTCTCAGCTTCCTCCGAAGGCAGTGTCAGTGATTTGGTGACCATCCCTTATGCATGCGCATAAAGAGTTGAGATAGGGTGTGGCTACGTCCAGTCCAATCACATTCATCCTCTGCTCAGTCCGCGCCCCCAACCCCACCCCACGGCTTTCCATCACTCTCAGAGCAAAAGCCCAAATCCTGCTCCAAGCTCAGCAAGGCCCGCATCCTCTCTCCCACCACCTGGCCAGCCTCCTCTTGAGTAGCCAGGCCCTTCCCCTCCCACCACCGGGTTGTTTCTCAGCAAATGGCCAGTGGCTCCCTCCCTTGCTCGCTGCAAGTCTTTGTCCAAACGTCCCAGTCCCGAGGAAACCGCACCCACCCCGCCTCCCGCCCCAGGCGGGCAGCAGCAGGATCCTCGCGGATCTTGCAGGCGGTTCGTCTGCGCCTGCGCGGACACGCTCCGCGCCCAGGACCAGAACGAGGCTTCAAGAAGCTGCAGGTGAAAGTGAAAAAGGAAGGCGCCTGCCTGCCCGCGGGGAGCTCCTCTCCCTGTACTCCTGACCGTGTGACAGTGACCCAGCGCCCAGGGAGCAGCAACCGACCTCCGGGGCCCACTGGCACCGAGGCTGCCCGAGCCTCAGTTTACCTGTTTAGAGCCTCAGCTTACCTGATCATAAAGGCGCATTTGGCATCGCAGCCTCCAGATTGTGCGGTTTCTCTGTCCACCTTCCCCAGCGCTCGCTGTTCATCGGGGCAGGCACCTCGTGGGTTTTTACAAAATAAACCTGCGCCCAGCTCCGAAAACGACATTTCTGGCCGAGCCAGGACCCCTCTTCAGCCACCACCCTGGCTCTGTAGGTAGGCGATCCGCCTGGTTTGGGCCTTTATATCAGCGGACTCGTCCATAACCCTGCTTCGTGCCAGGTGTCTCTCGCTGAGCAGCGTGTGAGGCTTATCTGAGTCATCACAGGCCTCTCATTTCCATCACCGGTGGGGTAAGGCCACACCGCGACTTTATTGTCAAGCTTATTCTGGTGGCCTAGTCTGAGCCGGCCACCTCTCTATATATGTCCCAAGGCCCCCGGGGTTGGCGACCCAGGTCGGGGGAACCTCCAAGATGAACCACCAATAAGACACCTGCATCTTCCTCCTCTCTTCCTGCCTGCACCTTTCCTTTAAATAAATAAATCTATTCCTGGGAGGCATTTGTGCCTTGGCTATCTTAAAGTGCTGAATGGCTCACCTTGATAGAGTAGTGGTTCGGTCCGTGGCCTCTAGCCAGCGCAGTCCACCTGCATCCCAAGGACTCGAGTTCACACCCTGGGGCAGGGGAGACCAACCTAGATGAACAAATAAATAAAAGCTTCTTCCTCTCTACTGGCTACTCGCCTTCATTCCTGCCTGTAACTTCCCTGGAATTAAGTTACAGTAATAAAGTGCCAAAATAGCCAGGTGTCTGTTCAGGTCATCATTTCTGCACTTTCGACGGTGACATCGTGTGGCACAGCCAGGAGGTATTTATTGAACTCGACTTGTCTCTCATCAGAAGTTCAAGTGCTCTCCTGATGGGGGTCATCCTTTCTTAAATCCCGTTTGGGGCCAGGGGTGAGTTAGACGTTTATTCACGTCAATTCTCTGGGTTCCACCAGCCGCTCAAAGCCTGAGCCACCTCGCCAGGCTCTTGAAGGGTCCTCTTGGAACAAGGAGTAGAGGGAGGAGAAGGCGGGAGACCGGAACGCAAGGGGAGGGTGCCTTCCGTCCGGACCCTGAGATTGCCTCCCCCGACACGATTCCCTGCTGACCCACCAGGACAGATTCTTTCTAGTCGGACTTGCTGGTTCTTCCATTTCATTGTTTTTTGTGTTTTTTTTTTAGACAGGATTTTATGGTTTGTAAATAACACCCATTAAAGACTGAAGGGGTCAAAACTTGAGACCGGTTAGGGTTACAGGATTACGTACTCAGCACTTCCCTTTGCAGCCACTTAAAAAGACACTTCCCGGAAAACTCATCCCCACTGATAAAGAACAATATAGTAAGGGCGGGCATCAGAGGAGCCCATTTGCAGATAGTGGGTGAATTATCCGTAGATACAGATTCGAAGCTGACCTCCTTGTCCTCCCAGCAAGCCCCAAGCCACATCCCTGCGCCTGAGGGCAAAGTGGAGATGCTGAAGGTGAAATGCCGTTTCTTTTCTCCGTCTCTGTGCTTAAACTGAGTTTGGGGCATTCGTGGAAATAAATTAGAAGTGATGTCATTTTGCTTCAGATGACAATTGTTCAATCCAAGCACTAAATTCATGTAAGGACAGAAAAGTTAGCTCGTGCAGTGTTGAAGTAGGGGCATTTTGACCCTTCCTGTAAAGTCATATTAAGTAGTCTCGTCTTTGCTGCAGCATCCGACACAGCACCAGGCTTATGTCTTTGAAAACTTGTGCCAAATAGCTGAGCGTCCCAAGGCCAAGAAAGTGTTGTAACAGTGCCCCCTGGTGGCAGCTGTTGGTTTTGCGCGCTCCTGTGTTCAAAGGCTCCACCGCAGAAACAGCCGTGAGTCATTCCGCTCACCTGCGCACCGCTGGTCCTCAAGGACTCACCTCTCCAGGACAACCTGGCAGAAGCATATCGCACTCATCACCCACATGACTGGAGACCAGGGTGCTTCCACAGGCAATCAAATCCTTGCTGCTTTGGCTAAACTCACACAAATATCCACCTTTTCTAAAACGCCCATGTAATCTGCTGCCCGCTCCCAATCTGTGCATTAAAAGCACAGACCTACTGGGATGCCTTTGAGATTTATGTCAAAACCAAGATCAGCCAAATCTGGAAATCTCTGTCTTAGTTGAGATTGCGTATTTTATAGCTGAGACGAATTAGGTCGTTTGCCAAGTTCCCAGTTTGCTAACAGCGTCAAGATTCAGACTACTCTTGTCCAGTGTTTCGTCATTATTCCTGCGATCCCCTAGTGCAAGTTTAAAAACAAAAAACAGCGGATCTAGTTGAGCACATTCACCATTCTAGGTCATGCTGCTGCCTCTCTGGGCCTCAGGTTCTTCTGCAAAGTAGGGAGAATAACACTGGCCCTCACAGCAAGGATTCCCCCTTGCTGTCTCCAGCACTCTGCAGACATCAGCACTAGACATTAAGTCAAGGGGGAAAGACTCGTTTCCAAAGGTCTGCAGATGAGTCCCCATCTTGGCGATACTTGCAGTAAACGGCGCGCAAACAAAAACTAGATTCGTAACTAGGAAAGGTGGTCACCTACAGGAGCAAAGTTTCCTTTTCCACCCTGGAGACCTATTAGGATTGTCATCTCAAAATCAGGACTCGTCTCTTGTACAAAACACACAGGACCAAACTCGCTGTCGTCTTTAGAGTTGAAACCAGGAGCAATGGGGAGGACCGCCAGGTGCCACCGGGGTGTTCAGACATAGGTGGGGGGTCCAGGTGCAGGGCAAGGGTGAGGGGGCTGGGGATGGAACGCCCTGTTGGGGAAACCTGCCCACCCCGTCCGGCATTTTGGAGCTGGTTTCTCGGGTGTGTGTTTGCCCAGATTAGCTTTCAGCAAACTGCGGTTGACACCGGGACAGAATTTTAAAACAGGCGGGTCCCTGGGACAATGTTGTTAAACTGGGACGCACGGTGGTCCTGCTTCAGTGGACAACTCAGGGGCATTAAGCACATTCCGCAACTCTGGCCCCATTACCACCCTCCGCCACCCCCGTCCGCCTTCCCTCTGCAGAGCGGACTGTTTAGGGAAATCATACGGTATTTATCCTTTTGTGCAAAACGAAGTTTTTTAATGGAGCAAACAGGGAGTTCCAAAGAAATATCTGTCCCACACAAAAGCCTCAATCGCTGTATTATTCCAGAAATTCTGACAATTACAAAAAGTGAACAATGCCACACTTCTCACAAAGTGTTTCTGCTCTGGAAACTTTCTATTTACCATAAAAAGATGTGTTATGTATATTAACAAGGACTGGGCTTACTGTTATTCCTCCTGAATTAATCTTTTGATTTTAAATTCTAATAAAGCACAGAACAGGCATAGGCCACAGAAACAGAAAAGTTTAAGGACCCTGAATAATTTAAGACTGTAAGGGCATTCTAAAGCCAAAAAATTAGTGAATGGTCTATTATGTGAGCCTTTTTCCTGTAATGAATGATGCTTGGATTAGCATGGATCCAGGGAAGCTAGTTCTCTGCACAGGTGACTTGTGAATGTAGGAACGTCTCCGAAGTGCCACGTTCTAGGCGGTCTTTAACCTCCTACAAGACGATCAAACTCTGCCCCCCACCCTCCCCCACTCCCCCCCACCCCCACCCAGTACAAAACCAACCCTTCAAATACTCCCAAACAAAGCCCTGGAGCGAGCTACAGCTGTTCTTCAAAAACCCCTGCCTCGATGGCGGGGAGCCCACTGGGCAAGGGGGAAGAACGCTTGGTGACGTGGTAGAGGGCAGGGTGTGTAGAAATACATCTAAGAAATGGGGCAACTACACATAAGAAATGAATGTGCAAATAATTACTATAGTAAAACATAACAGTAAAAAAATTTAAGTTGGAAAAAAAAGACCACCTGCCCCACTTGACAGGTATCATCCTGTGAAACCCTCCACTGGGTGTCATGTTGTCTCAGGAATAACGAACTAGCACGTGCGCGCTGTCTGCTGGGGGACAGGTGGAGATGCTGGTGTGGAGTGAGCCAGCAAGTAAGCTCAAAGGTTATGAGACGACCTGAGGCCACAACCACTTGCCCCCGCCCCCACGACTCCATCCTAACAGACACCGAGGCCTGGTGAGTGCGACAACCACGTCCCGTCCCGACCTGGGAGCTGGAGCGCAGAGGCAGCCAGCAGGGCAAGCAGCTGGGGAGAGGGGGCTGGGAAGGCTTTGGGGCAGGTGGGAGCTGAACCACAGTGGAGATTTTCTGAGCGAGATTTTATTGAATTGTCCGTCTCGGTTATTCCTCCCAGGCCCCGATTATCCAGACATGGAAACGGTAAGGGCACCACCGTTCAGAGGAAGGAGCCTGGAAAGTTCCAGAAGGAAAACCGAGTCCCCTGGAGCTGTGATCACTACTCGAAGGCAGGGGAAGCCTAAGTCACCTCTTGTGAAACAAGCCTGGTAAGGATGTGGGCTGTTCTGAGCGATGCAGTCAGTGGAGGGTTTGCACAAGAATGAAGTCAAACTCTTGAAAAGAGTCCTGCCAGCCAGGTGGAAACCAGCTGTTTACGGAAGAAGTGAGATGAGAAATAATCATCAACCAGGTGAAAAGCGAATGGCTCTCAAAGCAGTGGAGGTAGAAGGGGGCATGGCTGTGCCGCAGGTGTTCTGGAGACGCGCTCGCCCAACGGGGTTGCGGGGAGGAGGGCTGTGGTCCACTGGGCAGGTGGTGGGCGTGGAGTTCCAGAGGCGCTGGCCACCTGGGTGCCAAGGCGGAGGTGCGGCTGTGAACCACGCGTAGGCTTGAGACAGCCAAGGAACAGGGAGAGCACCGCCCCAGGCCAGCGTGGCCGAGGCCTGGGAGGAAGCGCCTCTCCTGTCCCTAAAACCGCTGGTAGGGCTGATGGGTGGCTGAAGGGAAAACCCTGGGGACCTGGGGCAGGCAACTCACAGCACTGTCATTCTGACGTCTACGTAAGGAGCCAGGATCCTCGGGAACAGTCTCCGGGTCTGAGTCAGGTATATTCTAGACGAATTCAAACATCCCACCAGCAAAAATTTTAGACACCTACCTTCGGGCCATTCACAGAAAGAAAAGAAACCACAAGTCAATCTGAAGGAGCCCCTACTGACCAGAAGCATCATCAAACAACATCAAAATGTGAGGGATGAAATGAACCATGTCTGAGATTTGCTTTAAAATACCGAGGCAGCGTGCCCTGGTGGAGCAAAAGTTGGATCAATCTCCTGCAGAGGAGCAGGCCACAAACCCCTGGGGGTTCGAGCACCAGGCCAGGGGAGGGGGGGCGGGGGAGAACCGGTATGAACAACTGAAAATAAAGTAAATGAAATGCCGGGGAGAGGTGCGTCCTGGTGGAGAAGCGCATCCTGGTGGAGAAGCGCATCCTGGTGGAGAAGCGTCTGGGTACGTGTGCACCCCAGGGACCCAGGCTACTGTCCCATGGCCGAGGGAACCAGGATGAACTAAACAAAAATTAAACAAAATGCTGGACAGAGGGGTGTGGGGAGCAGCAAAGACGGGCCAAACCCTGCCAATGGAAGCGTTCCCCGGGGTTCATCAGACTCCTCACTATTGTTTAAAACTGCAGTTCTAAAAAGTTAATAAAATGAAATCAGAACCAAGCACACAATGAAGACCCAAGAAGCAAGACTGCAAAACACCAAATCTATATTTACATCCACATATAATAACATAACTTTAAGCTGAAATATATCATAAATAAAACACGTAATGTCTACTGTTTGACAACTTAAGTATTGACAATTAAAATAAATCAAACTGGAATGAAATAAATACATAAACAAAAATCCAACGGACTGTACCTCTATGTACTGTTGTCTCAAAGCAAAAACATACAAAACCAGTAGTATCCCAATAGTTAATACTGATGGACAAAGAAGTAGGAAAAAAAAACCTTTCGGACAAGGGCTGTGGGGAGGGAAAAAAAAGATATTTGTATGCAGTCAACGATGTGGTCAGAAAGGAGAAATCTGAAAATCACGAACATTTCAGCAACACACGAATTGACTTATCGGCAAATAGATTTGGTGATTTTTTTTTAAAATACAGGTTTAAATTTCAGCCCCCTATTATCACAGAGCCCCCCCCCCCTTTTTTAAGATTTACGTTTATAGTCACAGCAAACTTTCTGTAACACTCACTGGGTCAGGCAGCGATCGAGTCAATCATCTTGCAAAATGTGTTCATCTTCAAAAATAGACTATAAAAGTGCAAAAACTATGAAAACAAACATCCAGACTCTGTACACATGGCTCAGTTTGTGGACAGGACGAAGTCACTAGTGTACACTTTCCTGATGCAAAGCACTTCACCTCAAAGCCAGCAAGTGACGTCGGAAGCAGACGTCTTAGCAGTCGGCTTCGTGTTACATAATGGAAAAAAGGAGGAAATCAGGATTCTTTTAGAACTTGACACTCACTCTGTGGAGAAGGGCAGATCAGAGCAAGGAAAACTAACAGTGCAAATTTATTTCGGAACAAGTTGTCATGTGGCTGCTAAACTCACATGCGGCTGGATAAACGCAGCCGCGGGCCGCATATTCAGAGAACAAGCGTAAAACATCTAGAAAAGCCAACTTGCGTGCGCACGGAGAGGATCGTCACCGCTTCCCAGCAACCGAAAACGGGGAGAGAAGCGACGTCTGGAGACGACGACCCTGCCCCAGCACCAGCAGGCTGGACGCCCGCCTCTGCTCAGAACACACGTCTCCCGTGACCTTGAGGCTGCTCGGTTACGAAGGCCAGGCTCAGCCAGCCAAATGGCCGCGTACAAACTTAAAATGGACCCAACACTTTCAACCCCTTTCAACCAGCTCCCTCCAGATAGGTAACTCCTGCGTACAACTGAGCAGGTATGGTTCGAGATCCTAATTTAAGTGATGCCCCCCCCAACACTGAATTTTCCAACAAAAATGATTTGCGAGAAAACCAATGCAAGCGACCCCACAACAGTGAGGTCGCTTCCTGGCTCTCCGGCCGCTCTGCAGACAGCACCGACCACCCTGTCCCCGCGGAGGAGGACCCGGCCGCAGGCCTCTCGCCACCAGGTCAGCACTTGGGGGACACGGCACCGGCTTCGGAAGGGCCCACGGCCGCCTGAGCGGCGGACTCAGAGGGGCACTACTTCCATGAACGGTTTTGTTAAGACAACGACAGATTGCGGAAGATTTCACATAATACAGATCATTGGGAAACAATTGTTTAAAAACGTACATTTTAAAAGAAAGAGTACAGACAGCTCAACGGGATGAGCCACATTAAAGGAAATGGATACACAGTCTGAAAACCAACAGGCCGACAACTTATGTATTTACAGATTTTTACCTGAGGTGCAAGCATTTGTCTACTTTCTCCCCCCACACCCCCCGCCCCAAATGATTTCTTTCAGCAGCGCTCAAGTATGCAAGAAACTCCACATATTTGGTCAATTATAAAAAAAATAGTTTTCAGGGACAAAATAGACATTTCCGGTCTCCATTTGCATACAACCTAACTGTTCCAACTATCATTTTTTTATTGCTATTTGGTACAAAAGTGAACAGAAGCACTTTACACAACTGTAGTGTTCCCCACGCTGCATGCACAGTGCGTCACAGCTTAGTCAGTAGCTTTCACCATTCGCTTTCTCAAGGGCGGACTGATTCAGTTCCATGGAGCACACACTGACATCCGCATCAGGACCTACGGGGGGAAGGGTTAAAAGGTGACTGAGATCAAACAAGCATTCAGCAAATTAAAGACAAGAAAAATGTTAAGTATACTAAATAGAAGGAAAAAGATCTAGAGACGCGATGCAGCCCATTTAAGCTCCAATTCTGCGATGAAAGCTCTCCGACCAGGAGAGTGCTGCGCTACGCAGGAGATTTAATAGCTACCTAACAGTGGCTTCCCCAAGACCACAAGCAAGAATCAGAATCGCTACCAGGTAACCAGTCTGGCAAGAATGAGGGCTACCCACAAGTGAATGCCTCACAGGCTGATCACATCGGGTGCAACAGGAGAAGCTCAAAGCTCAGATATCCTCCCTCGTCCTCCCCGCAGAGCCAGTGTAGAAAACATGACATCCTCTGAGCTGGTCCGCACGTGATCAGTGGGAGGCTGTCCAGCCAAGGGGGAGCAGGGAGGCTGGGCCCAGGAGAGGGAGATGCAAGAAAGGCAGACAGACTGGCTTCTAGGAGACTAGGGCTGGACAACAGGACAGGCCGGCTGCAGCTGTGACAGTGAGGCTCCACACGAGGGCTCTGGCTAGTAAGTGGCCCTTATAGAATCCATAAATTGTCGTCTCCCGGGGAAAGAAAGAAGCGCTCCACCCCGGATCGCGGCTCCCCGCCTCCCCCCGCATCTAGCGCCAGGAGCACTCCGACCAGAGTAATCCCGGGGTCTTCGGCGGCGGCCTCACAGGACACGATGAAGCCCATCTCTCCGCCCAGTCTGCTGTGAAATGAGTCCAAGCCGAGAGCAGCTCTTACAGAGACGTCACTCCCTCTGCCCCAGTGTGGTGTAAACTAAACTAACATCCGCGCAGCTCTGAAATGACTCAAGTCCTGTGGGACGCTACAGGCAGGTACGGTTTGTTCAGAAAGCGCGGCGCAGCGAAGTCTACTTCTGCTGCCCCAAGCCACTCCCCAGCAAGTCAGAAGTGACGAGGCATCAGGAGCTTCGTTGGCATCACAGAGCTAAGATCCCAACAAGGCAGTGGGGCCCGTCACATGGCCCAAATCTCAGTCTCTCGCCCGTAGTGCGCTCAGGCCTAACCCCTAACCCCGGGGCCAGAAAACATGTTCCATGAAGAGCCAGAACCCAACGTCATGCTGTTGTGCATGGGGACAGCCAGGGACACCAAGCAGCTCGCCGCTGTCTGGTGTGGCGGCCCCTGCGGTGGAGATTGAATGCGACCATGTTTACACAGCACCTCAATGCCTTGTTCAAAGTGCCCAGTAAATTCCAGTTGCTATTATTACTGCTTTTACCCTGAGCACTCGTTTTGTTATTGTAAAACACCTGAAAACATTAAAATTGAAACAATTTGATTTGATTTTATATTGGATAAGCTAGTTTATTTTCAAGTACATAAAATCAATGTTATAGATGCTCACCTTTCTTCCCCAAAATAGGACTCAAGTTTTTTTGTCATTTGGTCGATAATGTGCATTCCCAATAAAATTCTCATAGTTTCTCTTTCGCAGCATGCTGCCAGACAAGTGTTGATACGAGACGGGCCTTTTTCCTGATTGGGGAAAAAAAAAAGTGTGAAACGGTATTTCAGAATGAAGTGCAAGCAGTCACGGTACATGTGCTGTGGGTTATTCGAGGTCAACTTTCACACGTCCCAGCTCTGACACTGTGGCCAGAGCACAGCAGTCCAGCCTGTTCACTCACAGCTGAAACTTTACATTGTGAAGACACGTCAGCGGTGTTAAGTCACTAAAGCTGACAGCACCTAAGAACAGCCTGTCATTAGCAAGAATGTGTCGGCAAAGAACAAGTCAGCATAAAACACTACGAACCTGCAGGCATCACGATCCAAACAGTAGTAGAAGGGGAGAAAAAAAATACCTATTTTTAAAAAGGATTTTTTTAAAGACGACAACGAAGAATGTTCTTGAAGGAAAGACAAGAGTTGTGACTCCCACTGATTCTAAGCCGAAAAAGGGGGATCGGGGCACCTCTGATGCAAAGGCTGCACAAGCCTGTCGCCCCCCGCTCTACGGAGCGCACTGCAGCGCACTGGCTCCCACCAGGTGGACCGCCGTCAGGTGAACCTGCACCGAGGCAGTCGGCAGGCAGAGCCCTCAACGTGAGCCTCACACAAGCTGAGACCCGAAAGGACTTTACTGCCTGTGGGGTGGCAAACACCAGCCCCGGTCCTATCGGGTTTGCCAGCACAGACCCCAGGACACAGACCCAGGGTCACCAGCACGGAGGGCGCCAGCTGCCGCTGGGAAGCAGGGCTTCGACCCCTGCCCGTGCGGGGACCCGTCACGCAGGACTACGGGCACCACTTTCAGGCTCCTGAGCATTCACCAAAAGCTACAAAAACGCCTCTTCTGAGGTCTTCACTCAGCCTGCCGGAGGCTGTGTGACCAGCAACCCTACACCTGCTGCCTCCAGTCTGCCTGTGGTACTGGCGTCAGGCACGCTGGGGGCCACGCGGGACTCAAATCAAATGCCTTTTCACGTGTGAACAGCTGGACAGGCAGAGGGGGACCCCAAATCCCAGAAACACCGGGAGGAGTGCGGGCAGAAGGTTCAGGAGGGTGAGGGCCCTGCACTGACCCCTGAGCGTCAACTGGAAAAGGACGGCGGGCCCGAGGTTCTCAACCTGTCATCGTCACCCTCACCCTCAACTGGGACGCTGATTCCGCCCTGCAGGCTGCACCTCGGGGCCGGGGCGGCGCCGCGCGGCGTACCTTCCAGCGAGGGGCCATGGCTCCCGGCGGGCCCGCGGGCTCCGAACAGCGGCCCGGCAGCGCCGCCGAACGGCTTCTGCACAGTCAGCAGGCCGGGGGCGTCCGCCTCCCCGGAGCCCAGGAAGCGGGGCTTGGGCGGCAGCACGGCGGGCGGCGGGCACACGCACTCGGGCGGCGGCGGCGGCGGCAGCAGCGACGTGAGCCCGCGGACGACGTGGTACTTGGGCAGCCGGTCGAAGCCCGGGCGGTAGGCGGAGGCGGGCGGGTCGCCGTCGGGGGCCCCGGCGCTGCACTTGGGCCTCTTGGGCAGCGGCTCCGCGAACTCGGCAGCGCCCGCACTGCGGCTGCCGAAGAAGTCCCGGCCCGGGGGCGCCCAGGGGCCCTCGCTCCTCGGGGCCAGGTCGGCGAAGCCGTTGACCGGGCCCCCGCCCGCGCCGGGCTGAGACGGGGCGGCCGCCAGGGGTCTGGGCTTGGCGTCCGGCCGCTTGGTTTTCTCGGGGGCCGGAGGAGCGGCTTTGGAGAACGTCTCCGACGGCGGCTGCCTGCAGGCAGCGGCCCCCTGCACCCCGCTGCTGTGCGACGGCCGCTGGGACTTCGGGGTGCTGGGCGCTAAAGTGCTGGGGTCCACGCCGGGCGGCGGGGGCGCCTTGCCCGGGCCCGGGGCGCTCGGCTTAACCTTCTCCGCCGCCGAAAGGGCCTTGGCCTGCGCCGGGAAGACGGGCTTGGCCTTGGGCTTGGGGACGCCGGGCAAAGGCGACACGTCCTTGCCCAGTAAGGCAGGGGGGCACCCGGTACGCCGACTCCGGAGCAAAGACTTGCCCCTGCAGTTCTTATGGGTGTCGGGATTGTACTTATGCTCCAGCCTCTGGTGCATCATTAAAACTTCCGGGTAAAAAGTCTTGAAGGTACAAAACGGGCAGGTGATGCTCGGGATCAAGCTTTTACTCAGAGAAATGGCCGGACAACCGTGGAGAGGCCCGAGGGACAAGTTTAGGGGCTTCTCCTGGCAGGCCGCGCCCGCCTTGCCCTGGTGCTCGCTGGCGCCCTCGGCCCTGCGCTCTGGGGGGCTGCCGCCCGGGGGCGCCGCAGCCTCGGGCCTGCAGGCCAGGCTGCCCGGCTGAGGTTCCCGCGCCGGTCTCTTCTGAGACGAGTCCACGTGAGCAGGCCCAGGGCTTCTGCCGGCTTTCTCGGCCCCGGCACCCGCCGCACTGTGACTGAAATCCTGAGAATCTCTGTGGGCCGGTGAGGGCAGCAGGCTGCCCAGAACATTCTGAAAGGCAGACGCCACCCCCTTCACCTGCTTGGCTGGGGGGCTGCCTTTAACATCTTTGGCACCATCAAAAAACCTTTTGGAATTTTTGGTGTGCGCACCGTCGGCGGCCAGTAGTGCGTCTTCGGCCTCCTGGTGCGTCCCATCAGGCTTGACCTCGGCGGCAACGTCCGCGTGCTTGTCTTTATGATGTCGCTCCAGGTGATAGCGCAGTGAGGTCTTCTGCGCTGCTGCATAGTCACAAAATTCACATTTGTACGGTTTTTCACCTACAACAAGAAAGGGCCGCACATTAGAGTAAGTTTCGGGAAAAAAGCAGCAACATGGATCTTGGGAAACGAGGAGAATCTAAGGGCGAGAGAAGGCAAGGTTCCTCCCCTTTTCCTCCTCTGCGCATCTTCCTATTCGGCCCCGGCTGTTTGCTACCCTTAACACTAAACAATGAAAACGTGGATATGTCTTTAATGAAAAAAAAATAAGACAGCAACGCTTTAAGAAAAAGTCATCTCATTTAATCCTTACAGTAGCCCTTTGGGGGTGGAGATGATTACCCCATTTTCACACCTAAGAAAACAAGGGATCAGAAAGGTTCAATAACGTCCCAAGTTGCAGCACTAGAGGCAGAAGAAGAAAGTCAAGTTCAGGCAGCGTCTCAACCACCGCTACGGCTGCCCGAGAACCCGATCAGCTCACTAGCTGTCCCCTTCTCTTTCTAAACCATCGACAATCAATCCCCAAAACAACGATGGCAGTTAAAAAGAAAATTAAGGTCTTAATAAGGAATCAGCGTGCGCCCTGGTGGAACAGTGGTTTGGTCCGACACCTCCAGTCCAGGTACGTCCCGAGGACCCCAGTTCACGTCCCGGATCCAGGGTTAACAGCCAATGTGAACAACTAAATAAAATGAAGTCGTCTTCTTCCTCTCTCTGCCTGCCTGCTCGCCTTCATTCCTGCCTGCATCTTTCCTTCAAAACATTAATAATTTAAAAAAAAAAAAAAAAAAAAAAAAGCGGGGGTTGTAGGTGGGAAGAGTCAGGAGGCAGCAGAAACTAAACAAGAAGCTATTTTCCAAAAGGAGCAACAGCTCACGTTCACATTACAAGGACAATAGAGAGTTAAGTGACAGCTGTAGGCAGCACACCACACATTTAGTCTCACGCTGCTCCAAGGACCTAGAGAAATAGTTGAACAGTCAGACACACAACTACAGCATAATTCTTTAACTAATATATTGTACATGCTTTAAAAAAGATCTAAGAAGTTCTTTACCTGTATGTGTTCTGAGATGAATATTGAGGTAATAATTTGAACGGAAAAACTTTCCACAATAACTACATTCTCTCGAGGACGTTAGATGCTTTATTTTTCCTCCATCATCATTTTTATCTTAAAGCAAAACCAAAAATATTTATGTAAGAAGACAGATCACGTAACACGAATAAGGTGAGATGACTTAAATACTGAAGCACTTTTGGAAGCACAAGGTAACTGCAGAGATCCGTGTCGGGTGCCCTTCTGAGCTTGTCTGCAGTTTGTGACGTGTGTGCACTGTCACCTGAGCACAGCAGAGTTCAGCAGAGGTGCACAAGTCAGCTCTCCAGAATCTGCCTCAATCACAGGAAAGATCCTTCGGAGACAGGAGTGCACGGGCAGCTCCGACGCTGAGCACGTCTGGGGGCGGGCGGAGCTGGCGGACACTGACTGAATAACCAGCATCTTCAGAATAAGCAATTTAGGAAATAGAACCAACTTCCCAAACACCCAGGAACAATAAGGTGGGTTTCTTCTTTTTTCCACCTAAGGCAAGTTACCACTAGGGGGTAGCAGGCACAACTTCATCTTTACAGAAAATAAAAGGTCTGGCACGGGGCACACACACCTAGGAGAGTGTGTCAAAGTGCAGCACCGCTCTGGAGAGCAGACTGTACCGTGCGCTGCATCTGACGATTCAAAATCTGTCCCAAGTGGCAATGCACTGTGTTCAACGGTACACGTTTCTGCCTGGTAACCTGGACAGTGTCTGTGTGCCAGCGTGGAGGTTCACAGGACACCAAAGACAGGAGGGGACCCACGACCTCCCCGCTGGGGAGTGCACACCTGACAAGGAATCAACTTAGCTGCTCGTTATGCCTTGAAAAGTGTATTCTGATTAAAGGTCCCTGGCTCCTTGCCGGTTCTGCACTGCGGATCGTAACTTGCTCACTGTAAAAGTCACCTGCAAGCAGGTCCCCACGAGCCCCACGAGCCCCACATCCACGATGATGAGACCGCGCCCGCCCGCGAACTCCCAGGTCTCTCCCATCTTGTCATGCGAGTTACGGGAAACAATTACTAAACCTGTTTTTAAAAGTTAAGAAAATATTGATACTGCTTTTATCTTAAAAGTAAATCATTTAAGAAAGCCAAATTGATAGGCAATAGCAGTAAGATTTAAAATCTAGACCCACCCTGTGGCTTGGGTGCAGGTCATGGAAAGTCCAAGGACCTGGGCTCATGACCCAGGGTCTGGGTGGAAAAAAAAAAATCTAAAAAAGGATGCTTCTTCCTTCTCTTCCCTCCGTTCTTAAAATGGTTCTTCATCTCTTGAAAAAAAAACATAAGAACTTAAAAATCTAGACTAGCAGGTGGCCACATCATGGTGTAAGTTTAGGAAAGTCGACCCCTGCAGACTGCCCAGCCTTCACGCTGCGGCGGCGCTGGGCCTGCGCCTCGCCACCTACTTCCAGCGGTGTCAGGACTGGCGATTCGCTGTCTCGTATCCCGGCGTGAGGGAATGCCTCTAACACAGGGGACACGGCCTAGCCTGGCCCCTGCCGGTGCTGTTCTTGAAGGGACGCGCTTTCCGTAACTAGGCTATGGAATTACCCCTGGGAGGTGGAAGATAAGGGTCGATGAATCAGTTTTGCAAACAGGAAAATCAGGGCGCAGAAAGGTTAAGCAACACGTCCTGGGTGGCAGAACAACGCAGGCAGAACCGGGCGCTCCCAGCTGTCATCCGCCGCCCACCCACTGGCCCTGGTGGTCAAGCCCAGACCTCTCCCAGCCCCAACCTACGCCGACGCCCCTCACTGGCAAAGTCTTCCTGCAGTTTGTTTCCTCCCTTGGAGGGCACTGGGGCATCAAACAGGTCTAATCCTTCATCCCTGAATACCCCTGGCCACTAGGGGGAGCTCTCAGAAGACCAGAGCTGTGCGTGCAGTTTTTTTTTATGAAGTCGTTAGGACACCAGAATGCCTTTTCCAGATTTCTGAAGATCACAGTACACTAAGTGCCAGCTTTCCTGCGTCCCGGAAACACAAACGTTCTAAGTATTTGATATGAAAACTACCACATCACAGCCGTCACGAGGTCACGTGGCACTGGCTAAGCTGAGGCCACCATGCTCTGGTCAAATTCAACTGCATTCAGACCGACTTTGGGCTACATCAACACCCTCCGGTCTGCACTCGCCTGTTGACTCTACAGGGTATTAAACTGCTTCACACAGTGGACCCCTCTGCAGACAAAACAGTATTAAACGGAAACGGGATGCTGTGGTTGAAATGGGAATGCAGAACTGACGTCGGCCCACTGCTCTGGCCACGGGAAAACCCACTGGGAAGGCCTCGTCCCCCACTGTTTCATCATGGCGTGTTCACATGAGCCCAGGCAGGACAGGGCACAGAACGGTTTCTCTACCGACAAAATCCAGCAGCGTTAGTGACCAGGAGAGCCGGGCCTGGCAGAGAGGAAAGCCTACTGAGAATGTCGGGAAAGCTGAGGGACACCAGGCGCCTGGCCCAGTCTGTCGAGTGGCCCCTAAGAAACACTGCTTTAGGTTGAAACACACGTTACAGTAACATGTGTCCTTGGTTAGCAAGATTAAAATGAGAATTTTCTGAAGAAACGTCGGTAGGCCTCTTAACTCAACCCTGTCAAGACAGAAACAAGATTTAGGCCCTGATGGCGATAGCATAGCCCCCCGAAAGAGCAGGGGCAGGAACAGGCTCCAAACCCTGCTCATGCCAGGGCTCCGGGGACAAAGACAAAGCTTACCCAGCGGAAGCCCCTCTGGAAGGCCGTCCTCCGACCCGTCCTCCGAGGCCCCCTCTCGGTCGACCGCTCCGCCCTCATCCAGGGGGGCAGCCAGGTCCGGAGAGCACGTCCTGGGCTGCCGCCCGTCGCCGGGCACAATGGGTGAGCCGGCCTCCGGCCTCCGGTCCTTCTTGTGGACCCTGGAGTGCAGGACCAGCTGGTGGTAGGTCCTGAAGGCTTTGCCGCACTCGGAGCAGTGCGTCGGCTTCTCTTTGCTGCCGGGCAGCTTGGCTTCGGCCTCCGCTGCCGGCGCCTCCCCGCTGGCGTGTCGGGGCTTGTCCTTCTCCTGGGCGAGCGCCCCACAACCGCTTCTACTCGCCTTGGACTTGCCAGAAGCTTCGGCCTGGCCTTTGCCCGCGCTCCAAATGTCTCCGAACTCCTCCTTGTCTGAGCACGAGTCGTCGTTGTCCGTGCTCCCTTCGTGCCCGGGGTGCTCCTTCACCTCGCGGCACACGGCCACCTTCCCTTTGGTGGCCAGCTGCCAGGCCTGGTAGGTGGTGAACGGGTCCAGCTGGGGTATCCACTTGCAGGGCTTCCTGGCGGCGTCGGGGGCGGCTCGGGGCTGCAGCTGCAGGAAGCGCAGGAGCTCGGGGGCCGGCGGCGGCTGCGGGGCGGCTTCCTCGGCGGCTTCCCGGGCGTGCATCCGCCGGTGCTCGATGAGGCTGTCCTTGCCGGGGAAGAGGAAGCCGCACACCATGCAGATCTTGTACGGGGAGGAGACGGCCTCGGCCGCCGGCTCCCGCACCACCTCGTTGATGGTGGCCGGCTCGGAGCCCTGCTGCAGCCGGGACTTGGCGCCCGCCTTGCCGGTGTGCGTGCGCATGTGGTTCTTCAGGAACCAGGGCTCCTTGAACCTGCGCCCGCACACGGCGCAGCCGTAGGCGAAGGAGTCCTTGTGCGTCTTCATGTGCAGCTCCGCGTCGAAGGCGGCGCGGAACGCCTGCCCGCACACCTGGCAGCTGAAGCCCTCCTCGCCCTGGCCGCTCGCGTCCGCCGGCGGCCCGGCGCCCCCCGGGCCCCTGTCCAGCGGGCTCAGGTACTCGGCCTCCACGCGCAGCACGGCCGGCTCGCACAGCGTGGGCCGGTGCTGCAGCAACACGTGCTGGCTGAGGTCCTCCGAGTGCGTGAAGCTCTGACTGCAGAACATGCAGTCCAGGGGCGGGCAGCCCTCCGCCGGCACGACGCCCCGCTCCTGCGGCGCCCGGAACGGGGCGGCCGGGCCCCCCTTCACCGGCGCGGCGGCGTCCCTCTCGAGCGCGGGCCCCAGCGCGGGGCCGAGGACCTCCGGCCCCTCCATGTACACCAAGAGGGACTGCGTGGGCATGCTTCCCTGTCGCCGCGGGCCGCGAGGAAATCCAGAGTCCGCGGGGGAACTGGAGCTGGGATGAGGCCACTTGGAGACTCGTCACTCACCCCCAGCCACGCTGGGCTTCCACGCGGCAGCCGATACTGCTTGTGACAGCGCCAAAGAAAGTGTGCGTCCCTCCAACTTCTTATCTTCCGAAGTCTCGCTCGGGAAGCTCAGGGGCAGAGGCGACTGCGCTTTCCACCCAGGGGCGGGCGGGCTCCCCGCGCTTCAGTTCAAACGCGCGTCAGCACAAGGCATGGGGGGGGCTCCGGGTCGCCACGGAGTGACTGGGCTGAGCAAGGTCACCTCCAGCAACCAGGAGACTGGGATTTCCAGAACCTAGAGGAAACGAAAGGGAAAGGTCAGCTACGCTTGAGCGGACTGGCGCGCGCTGTTCCAGAAGCAATAACCCAGCGCCTCTAAGAAACGCTGCGGTGGCCTCCATGAGATCATTAGCATTTCATCCCACTGCGTGCTTACTAAAATCCTAGCTGCTCGCCCAGGGAAGAAACTTAAAAGACATGGTGCCTTCATGAATAAGTCTCAAAGCGGCAGGAGAGAAAGGGTTCGAGTCACTGAATACCTTTCAGATGCCATTCAAATGCACATAGGTATTTAAAAACGGGCTTTACAGCCCAGAGACTACAACTGTGGACAATGACCACTAAAGCACTTAGGGAACAAATTGAAGACGAGCGTTTCCATTCACCTTGTATAAAACACACACACCAGGAGCACGAGAGGGACAGCTGGAGTGCACAGCCCCAGGTCACGAACTCGGAACCCTTCCCCAAGTCCCCAGGGAGGAAAGGCGGATCACCTCAGCCCGGGGAAGGGACCTGTGTGCATGCTGGGCCCCCGAAGGACCAAACTCAATCCACTGCCCAGTCCCAGTCTGCTCTGAACAACTCTCCTCGACAGGCCTCGGGACAGGCTTGTCCCCACGATGAGCGGATGCAGGCACAAAACTGAGTTTAAAATACAATCCTCAACCTTGCTGGTTCACCAAGGTTTAGGCTTCAGAGAACAGAGCCCTCGGTTGATTTTAATCCACCTTTCTCACTGTGTGTTAGGCAGGTTCGACTGACCTCTGCAGGAGCTGATTCAGAAGCTCGTTTTCACCCCTGAAGAATTAATCTCTAAAAGCCAACCCCCTCCACCTTTATGCCATCATAGCAACTGATGTTTAAAGAATCCCAACTACTTTAACTGAAGCCAGTTAATTCTGTTCAGAAAGATGGTAAACTGCTCCCTACTACTCCCTACCACACCATCTTAAGTCTAAAAAAACAAATGCAGCAAACCTCCTTTCCTTCTCTCCACTTCCTCAAAGAGCAAAGGTCTGTAGGCCAGAGATGAGGAAACATTTCTTCCCCTTCTTTACACTCGAAAACAGAACATTCTCATGCTCCTTACAATCTTCAGATATGAATAAACTAGATCTATTCTACGTAAGACTGCAGATCAAAGATTAGGTGAAAGAACACACTCAAGTGGTTTAACTTCTACCACGGGGGACAAGTGGCTAGCAACCAGGAAACTAACAGAACACTCCAGAGACCAGGGTTCTAGTCCCAGTTAAGTCACAGCCTTAAAGCTGTCACGGCCACACAGCTTTTTCTCTACTTAAGGCAGGTGGCGAAATTATAAGGTCAGCCTTAGAGTTACAAAATTCTGGGGCACAACTACACCAATGAATAGACGAACTCAAGAATATTTAATGATTATGTTAATCAAAGCACTATGCTTGGATACGTGATTGGTTAATTTACAGTCCTTTACTCACTCTACAAAAAAATTTACTTGAATGCCAGTGTCCCAGGCAATATTTTAACTTAAGAAATTAACAGCACTTATTCCCAAAAGGCAGTTACCAAACTGACTATACTCTATTCCCTGGCCAACCGCTAATGAGGAGAGAAATAATTCAATGAAGTTCTATACAAGGCCACATGCACTAGCTTCTATTTGAATAAAGACTTTTATTTGGGATCCTTTCTACTTTTCTGGAAGTGATGGTATGCCCTATGAAGCAGCAGTGGTCAGTCACCTCCCACCTCCGAAGGAGCACAGGCCGCATACCCCTGGGTTCAGGCCCGGGAAACGAAGCAACCAATGTGAACAACTAAATAAAAAAGTAAAAAATACAGATGTTTCTTCTGTCTACCTGCCTTCATTTATCTGCTCCTTTCCTTTAAAAAGAAAAAATGAGGAGACAAAAGCAAATGGGGGCAGATTAACATCCTTATTTGGCTTAATTAGTAAGAATAATTTTCTTCAATTTGACCAGTCTGTGAAATTTTTTAATTTGGGGGGGAAACTTCATTTTTTTCCCACAGCTAAATCTTGCCCCACAGATGCCAACCCCGAGTCACTCTGATTTAGAAACATAATGGGATACACATCCCTACCGTCCACCCAGGATCCCAGCTTATATTTCATTTCCATCTTATCGCTGAAATTTTCAAGTATCGGGGTTTAGCCAAAATCAGCTTCTAACGCAAAGCCAAGGAAGCCCAATGGGAAGCCATCTTTGGACAAAGAACGTCCTCATTTTGGTCGGACATGGGGCAACAGGTCTTCCTGGGTGGTCGGGGGGGAAGACCCAGACCCAGACCAGCCTTCCTCCAGGGAGGCTCGCTGCCCCGCCGCCGTCTGATGTCCA
This sequence comes from Solenodon paradoxus, assembly GCA_004363575.1. Classification (NCBI taxonomy): domain Eukaryota; kingdom Metazoa; phylum Chordata; class Mammalia; order Eulipotyphla; family Solenodontidae; genus Solenodon; species Solenodon paradoxus. Next base: position 5,687 of record RJWH01004960.1, on the reverse strand, counting down.
CTAACTGGCCAGTTGGGACAGAGCGGTCCACACTGCTCACCCCAAAGATATGAAAACTGTCATGTCATGCTCCCACCAAGAGGGGACTCCTTTCCTGACACTGCCCAGCACAGACCACCACCCGCCACCCCAGCCCCATCAAGCTCAGTGATGCTTCCTTTGACATTTCTGCCCATATCTGAAAACAACTTGCTTGTTCCCATCTTTCTCTGACCCCCGGCCTTTAAAAGTTAAGATTCTAGGAGCAGAGACCCTGGGGGCCTCCAGTGCCTGGAGGGGTCCCTGGCACAAGCTTAGGCCCTCAATAAACTGCTTAATAAATGAACACGCACTACCTAATCGGGACAGGAGTGGAATCAGAATCAATCAGTATGCACATCACCAACCATAACTGATCTGGTATTAAAATTAAATGTCCATCAAAACTTCTAATGGTGATCTGAGGCTGCCATCTAATTAACATTCTCTGGAATTTCAAGTGTGATATAAAATGCATCACATTTAATCATGCCATAAAGTGGACCAGCACAAGGAACACTGGATTTATAACCACTCTCCTTCCTGACCCACCAAAAGAAAGAAGCTGGGCATGCTGGGAAGATCTGACGGCAAACGCCCTCAACTCTCGGTTTAGAAACTAGAATACAGATATGAAGCACTTCTTTAAACCATAAATCAGTATGTCAAATTACCACTTGGAAGGAATCTGCTAAACAAAAATCTTTAGAGTAGCTGTAGTAAGACTTTAAAAATAACTCCACTTGGGAAAACAGCAGTTCTCATGACCACGGACGCCATCCCAGTGGAGCCCACCTGCGCCGCCTCCAAGACACGGGGGGCCCCGCAGGTCACAGATGGGCCGGGACGGGGAGCCCCGTCCAACCCAGCAGCCAGGCCACATTGCTTTGAGCTGGCAGGAAACAAGCATCTGCGCACCCTAAGCTTTCTGAAGGCACTTTTCTGCACAAAAGTTTTACGATAAAATAAAACATTAAACCTTTGCTCAGGTAAATAGCAGCACTTAAATCTTCCGCCAGGTACCCAAAAACACCTAAGGCAAGGGTGCTGTTTAGCATAACCTGTATTTTCAGAGAATTACTAGGGTTTAATTTACCCTATGATTGCTTTAAGTTATTTTTTTTTTTAATTTACCACAATATAATCTTTGGGGGGCGGGGTGGAAGCAGGAACCACGTTATTATAACTGCGTGAAATATAAGTCTGGTGATGCTCTTTAGGTCACTTCTTTTATCAAAGAGAGAGGGACGCGCATGACTACAGCTACCACCACTTGGGCCCCTGCCTGCTTCTCCGGAAAGCAGTCACCACTGCACGGGCGATGCTCTGCTGGGCAGGCGAGAGCATCTGCGCTGAAGTTCCGCGGGGAAGCTGCCCCCTGGCGGACAACTGCAGGGACTTGGGAGACCTGCTATTTATGCACAAAGTACTCAAACTGCTAACCTGTTAACAGACACTTTTCTACTCAGCTGAGCGGCTGAGTTTACCTCGCTTGATATGGAATGTTTATTAGCAAAAGTACTCAAAGACCTAAAAAACTTCTGGGTCAAACACACAAAGAAATTCTATTTGTAAATAATAATTTGCAAATTTAATGGACCCGAGTTATTGAAAGTGTCCAAACACATGATCATTTAAAATATTCGGCCCAAACAAATGGCTACTCTCTGGCCAACTTCAATGTCTCCCTCCCTCAAACTGCAAAACTAGCTCCAAGATCTGCTTTGAAAACTGAACTCTACCCTTCTATCTTTTACACATATTTTTTTTTCCTTAATCACACAAATGAAAAGAACTCTACCAAGTAATCTACAGTAGAAATCAAAACCTGTAGCTTTAAATCCTTCCCCAGGATTTCAAGGAAATCACCAAGGTCACACCCAGGAGCTCAATGGTCAACCCAACAGCAGTTCCTAATATAGCTGTGGAAAGATGCCCGAAAGTTAGGTGAATAAAGAAAAAGATTAAAATAACCAAAGTTTATATTCAACGTTACAGCCTCAACTATTCAAAAGCAAATGACAATTTAGAAGCAAAGCTTGGGAGGATCCATAGAACACAAATATCATTTTCTTGAAACTGCACACAAGTACTCAATTCTTAATAGGATTAAAGACCAAACTACTATAAAACAGAATCATATTAGCCACTAAGTGTCATAATTTAAAAAAACTGCCTGATTCATCCAAATCCATTAAGGTCAGTAAAGGGACCTTAACATGAAGGTGAAAAGACCACAGATTAACATGGCAGTTTTAGTTTCAGTATCAGCAATAATTAAGAGGCTCTGGTCTGTAAATTGGCTTTCTGAACACTCCATCTTGACCCGGAAAAGGGGAACTCTGAGAAAATGAATGAGAAAGAATTGTAATTACAGCAGACCCGGCTACCAGTGGAGTCAGTTACTCCTGGACCAGCGCACCTGAAGTATTTTGAAGATCTGAGTCAGGATGAACTACAGCCGAGATTTCAGGGAACTAAAAAAAATGAAGTGCTCTGTGTTTACCTGTGTTCAACTTACTACAAAGAAAACAGTGTCTGTGCACATGCAATTACCAACTCTGCACACAGATTTGGACCAAAATCTCCAGCCGTCCTGGGGCACCAGTCCGCTGTACACCTGCCTCTCTGCTTCCAAGGCCGACTGAGTGCTCCTAATCACACCCAACTGAATTTCAGATTAGCTGCAGACAGAGGTAAGGCCGTGGAAGGAAGGCAGGAGATCTTCCTGCAGCCACATCTAAACATTCCCCTACCTGCAGAGTCAACATTCAGAAGTTGTATGTCTGGCTCTTTCAGATCACCTGTTTTCTTTCAAATTGAAGGGAAGGCCTCCCTTCAATTAATACATGCAATTACTGTTTCTTAGATGTAAATAATGTACTGGGAAAAATGTATCTGCTTATTGAAAAAAAAAAAAAAAAAAAACCCTTCTTCTGGAATAACAGCTTTAAAGTTATCATGATTCAATATAGGTTAGAAAAGGGGGGGGGGGGAGCCTCCTTCCTCCTAATACTGATTCGAGAAATCTTTCCAAGCCACATAACTATTTAAAATTCCAAAGGCTTCCTGACACTCTAGAAACGTGAATACCAATGCAGAGGATACTACATGAACCCAAAAAGTCTAGCGCCCAGGCTGAGGGGGCTGAGGGGGGGCTCTTGAGAGGAAGTGGAAGAATCTGTAGGTCAAAAGCAACTTTGAGGAAAGCTAAACAAAAGCGAAGGAATCCCTCTCATACAACTCACACAGCTATCTTTTCAGGTTTAGTAATTTTATTTCCCAACCTTAACATCAAATTACCAAACAGGTCCCCAATTTCCAGTAACTCAGTTGTGTTGTTACCCGGGGCAGGAAGTGATGGGGACCTGAAGAACAGTCAACAAATGCTGAAATGTAAAGTTTTGAACGAGCATTCCAATGTTAAGAATAAAAGGGCAGTTGTGGAGGCAGCTGGCTAGCCGGGGCTTCCCCTCCGTTTATTTGGAAGATGGATTCATACCAGAGTGGAGCTTGCTCATCAAGAGCTGCCGGCTTTAGGAAAGGAGGGTGCCGGCCGCCAGTCCACTTCCTCAAAGGCCCAGGGAAAGCTGCCCAAATCAAAACCCCGCGCCCCACACACCCCTGCCGAGAAAACCGTTCAGATCACCTCATTCCTAAAAGGCAGCCTGGCAGAAAAGTTACTCTATTGCCCCCCCACCACCCAGCGGCCGGGAAAGTTAGCATTATCGAACTAAACTCACCCAATTTAAGACATTTCCTGCTCTTTGTGTAATTCAGTCTCTCTTCCACGTGCATGGAAACCAGTTAACAAACCTCCCCACCCAGCCCCAGCCGAAATCTGGAGATGAGGTGTACAAATCAAGACTCTTCCACTGTCAGAAGCTAAATTTCCATGTAGTCACTAAGCCTTTCCCCATTTAGAGTATTTCTGAGGATTGGAATTCCTTTAACTTCAGGTCAGTGGCTCTTTTGTAAATAACTTCCACATTTTCATTTGGAAACACACCTCAGTAATCTGAAAACGACAGCACATATCCCAAGTGGAGTCACTGAACTTAAAACCTCATGACATTTATTTTTATTTTACTAGCCTACTCCTGGGTTTATACAACTGTCTCTTTTCATTCCTACTGGGTGCAGAACTTGAAAAGTTTGAGAACATACAGCCATTGTTCTGTACTTTGGCCTCTAATCTTTTATTAAGCCTACTGCTTAGAGGACTCACTTGAAATGGGAAATCAGGAGTGAACCATTTAAGACAAGTTATAGCCAGCAATCTCAAAAACCAGTGCCCAGGTCACGCCAGCTTACAGGAAACGGGGCACCCAGAGCTGGAATTCTTCTAGAGCTAATGAGTGCAGAGCTTCAAGTAAAACATAGAAAGGGTCCAATTACTGACGGGCTGAGAATCAGATAGAAAGTAGAACACCTTTTAAAGTGGTAGATTGCAGGCAGTCATTAAAACTACTTAAAAATTCTTATCAACCAATATCCCGTTTGAATGTAATTTTATCAAGTGGGAAAACAGCACATCACTGGGAGACCCTGGAGGTTCTAATCAAGCTTCTCAAAGTTAAGGGTGTTGGGGGGCTGGGGGGGAACCCTGCTGTGGCAAAAACATGCCATTTCATAATAATGTTGTTAAGAGAGAGAAGTGATTAGTATATTTATCTGAAATGAGGAGGTAGGGGGACTCTGCCCAAGCCAGGCCATTATAGTCCTTAATGATTTCATCAGTTTGTGAGAGACTAGATGATTAAGTCTCATTTTCAGATTTCCCCTTTGAAAGGTCCTCCCAGAAGTTCCCCAGCAAAGATGGAGGATTACAAAGAGAATGCAAATCTACCTCCACCTTAAAAGCCAGGGCCAAGTCAAAACCTGCACTCCTCCCCCTCCTCCCCTCCTACCTGGTGGGGAATCAAGCTGTTATCTAAATAGATTCCTCAGGGAAAAGGGTGAAGATTTTCTACAAACGTTTTCCAAGTGGTATAGTGGTTCCTTTTTTGGATGAAGAAGTGAAAGGGAAAATATGCACCCAAGACAATTGCTAAGCTTCAATCTCCGAAGTTATTTAAAAAAAAAACAAACAAAAAAAAACCAGCAAAGGTCAAAAGGCAAAGGGTTAGGAAGGTGTTGTGAAGATACAAGGGACTAAAAGGAGTTAGCCAGTGAAGAAAACTGTCCCTCACCTAGAAAAAGTCAGACTGTTTCCCCTACTTCCTCCTCCGGCGTGCAAATAAGTGTGCAGTTCTCAAGGAAGAGCCTTCCTCTTCTTCACAACAAATCATTAAAGTCCCAAAATAGCTCGTTATTAATCCTAGTCTAACAAACAAGCCACATGAATTATAAATTTGGTTGGTAGCTATGGACAACTGTAATTTGTAAACAAGTCGCCGCCTCTTTTAGACTGAGAATAACCGATTGAAAATGGCAGCAATGGAAGGGCGGGGGGGGGGGGTGACTTTAACAAACACTCGATCAAAAACACACACACTGGGGTAGTGTGGAATACTGAACAAAACAGTATCTAAAATAAACACGGCTTCTCAGAAAAAAGCCATCTACCATTAAGGACACACCTTAAAAAGTTCTTAGCAGACATTCACGAAGAAGCAAGTACCAACTAGTGGTTGGTCGGTTCTTTTTTTTTTTTTTTTTTTTTTTTT